>WNWU01003490.1:0-17158 GCA_012654045.1 Ptyas mucosa | reverse complement strand
TTGGATGCCCACCCTGCGATGTTCCAACTCATGATGGACCAAGGAAGAGTTGGAGAGTAGATCTTTGACTGTCATTTGGAAGCAGCAGGGGGCTGGTGGAAGGACCGGGGGACAGTTAGACCGAAGAAATCTGTTATCTTACCTTGATTATCTTGCTTAGTTTTGAGATCATTATTAGATCTTGGAGAATTCTGGTGGGAAGCCAGATTTGGACTGAAGTTTTCATCCTGGTCTTGGTAGTGGCTTGAATGTCGTACAGATAGAGCTATCGGGGGAGACATCTGTATGGTGTTGTTGTCATCAAAAGAAATACAGCCGTTATGTGATTTGGTGATAATGATAGACGGCGAGAGAGGGGGAGCCCGAGGAGTCTGAAAGGTCAAACCAGCCAGTTGTGGGGACTGAGAAAGTGGCATTTCGGGAGGCGAGATTCTCGGAGCAGAAGGGGGACAAGTGATCAGGGATAAAGGGACGAGTCCTGATAAGCCTTCAAAATCAGAGGTAGAGAGGGGTTGATCTGGGAGCGCCACATTTCTGGTCCGGAGGACGTCCTCCCGTTGTTGCTGGGTCACCAGCAGATTTGTGGGACTGATAGTTGAAGCCCTCAAAGGGCTGCCAGCTTCCGTGTGAAGGTCCGTGCACTCTGGCCCCGTCCGACGACAAGTGTCCATGTTGATCGGCTTCCTCCCAAGAGAGGATAGGTGAGTATTTATAAAGCATCTCTGGGGAAAGACTCCAAAGTGGGTCAGATGGTTGCGAAGACCACATAAAAGCGAGGGGGTCTTGGGTGAGCTGAACTTGAGAATCAGGCGTTTGTGGTGGAGTGTGCTAGGAAGCCATTCCATGGAGAGCAGCTCATTGTTCAGGATGTGAGAGTTGGATAAAAGCCTCAATGTGTCTAAAGTGGTTTTACAGTTGGTCCAGTTGTACTTGTTAAAGTGAGAATGGGCCAGGTTCAGACATAGGTTGGCTGGGAGCAATTGGAGATTCACTAATGGTGACGGTCGTGGAGGAAGATGGATATCCGTTCGGGACGGACCCAGTGCATTTCTGGTGGTTCTACAAGAATGTGATGCTGAGACCGACTTACTGAGGGATTCCACTTTGCCCTCCAGCACTCCAACAGAGGATGTCAAAAGGGTAATAGAGTCGGCCAGACGGAGACAGAACTGTTGCAACAGCCGGATATCCGAGGGCTGAACTGAGTCAATAGGGGATGGCAGTGTAGTGAGACAGGGCAAGACAGAACTAACATCTGATGGTGTCGGGCAATCCAGCAAAGAAGGTGTGTTGCAAAGTGAGGCAGCCAGGGATTCCGATTCTTCCAAAGGAGAGCTGGGCGGAGACTCCAGAGCTGTTAAGTTTTGGAAGAATTCGTCCAAGGAGGTAATTGATAAGTTAGGATCTTGGTTCAATTTCATGGTGTCAGTCTTTTTGATCTTAGGCAAGGGGCCCATTTTATTTTTGAGGGAGGTCTCCAGACTAGGGTTAGTCGGGGACAAGGAACGACGACGTTTATGTGGACTCATATCAGGGCAGCCAGTCGATCTCTTGGTGGAGGGTGTTGGGTAATAATAAGGCCCAAAGCAGGTTAACGTTCTGATAATGAAGGCAGGACGCTGGGTCAGGCAATTAGGCCTAAAAAACAAACCCCCGGCTGCAAGCTTAGCACAGAAATTGGCTCGGAACCAAATAGATAACCAAAAGCCAAACAAACTTACAGCCAAACCAAAACAGTCTTGGAAATAAAGGGTTTTTTTCCTGGATAGGTTCCAAAAACAAACAGCTCAAAATCCACTCTGAGGTTAGGGGCCTCCACTGAGGTTTGTCAACAAGTCCGGTAATCCGAATTTCAGGCCTTGCAAAGAGAAGTCACAGTAATAGTCTAAGCCAGGATTGCAGGGGCCCTGTCTTGTTGTATTGTTAAAATGTGTCTAAAACAAATGGTAGCCACACTATATGTGCTTTTATAAAGTCCGGTATAGATTAAAAATAGATTAATAATGAGTTAAAAATATAAAAATACTTATATATACGTTAAAAAGAAAAAAAAACCTAATTTACTTTTGGAAGAGCTCCTTACAGCCGTTGCTGTCTGTCCCTATCTTTAATTACTTCCTCAAGGATATATGAAATGAATACTTTGTTCCTAGCATTGCCTCCATATGTCTGCTGTGCTAAATAGCCAACTTTTGGTGTAGCCCATCAAGAAGGGCGAGGCTGCTTCCTCACCAGTAATCAGGCTAACCTTTGCTGCTCCTGCGTTTTCTCTCCCCTACTGTTCTTGGATCAGTGTAGAAGGCAGCTCCTCTTCCTCAGGCCTGACCCGACAAACTGAAAATAATTTTTAAAAACCCAGTTCTAACGAGGAGCAGAAAAGATGTTTCAGGTCACTGTCACAAAAAAAACATTCCTTTTCGCTGCTCTCTGGTGTCTTGGTGGGCTCCGCTGAGGACCTGGGCTTGACTGCGCTGAAGGAAATGGTGGAGGGCTAGTCGCCTGGGTTGCTGTGGGGGTAGACCAGTCCCTCTGAGGAAGAAATAATCCCAAGCTTGACTGTGCTGAATGAAGTGGTAGAGGGCTGGCTGGTTGGGATGCAGCAGTGGTAGACCAGTTCCGCCAGGGAGGGAACGTCAAAGTTGGCTGGTTCAAGATCAACCCCGTGCGTTCGGGCCAGTACGAGTGCCCCATGCTGCCAAGGCTCAGCTGGTCAGACCTTTCTGGCAACTTCTCCAAGGTCTGGCTACGCACCGTGGTATCTCCAGTTTCCAGAGTCACTCAGGTCCAGCGGTCCCGTCACCCTCCACTCGAGGATCATGGTCCTCGACTCCCTGGTTGATATCACAGGACAATCCCTCACCAGCTCCTGGAATGAGCCTCGGCCGCCGAGGTCCTCCTGCACCTGATACAGGCCTCCAGAGACAGGCCACTCAGTGCAGACTTTGGGCCGGGTTAGGGTTAGCCACGCAAGCTGTCACCCAACTCACCTGCAGCTGTGCATGCACACATGCCCCAGCTGGTGTTCAGGCCTCCAGTGCACATGCGTGCAATTCAGGGGACCCAGCTGGTCTTTGAAGCTCTCCTGCAGATGCGTGCACATTTGCACATGCGTGTGAGAGTACAGTATTTGTACTGAGATGCGTCGTTCATGCGCATGCATTGCACGCACTGAAACTGCGCACATGCACAGATGGTGCGATTGCACACGCAGTGCACAGGGCACGCGCGCGAAAGCCATGCACATGCACAGATGGTACGGTTGTGTGCGCAACACATGGGGGAGGAGCTGTGTGTTAGCACGGATAGTACGTGCACACACAAAGTGCGGGAAGCACATACCTGTTCAGCACTCAGTGAGTAAAAGGTTCACCAACACTGGGCTAGACCATGAGTGGAAGCCCTCGGTATTGTTCCAGGAAAAGAAGGATGGAACTCTTCATCTGTGCATTGATTATAGGGCTAAACGTGGTGTGCATAGAAAATGTCTACCCATTGCTCCTGATGAAGGACATGCTGGTGCATCTAGGCCAGGGGTCCTCAAACTTTTTAAAAGGGGCCAATTCACAGTCCCTCATACTGTTGGGGGGGTGAACTGGCTGGGTGGGCGTGGCTAGGTGGTCATGTGACTGGGTGGGTGTGGCCAATTTAGCAGTCCATTTTGTCTTTGTCCTTCCTAAGCTGTACTTGCTCAACCCAAGGCATCTATTTATTTAATAAGACCCCCCTCCCCCAAGGGAAAAAGAGTGCAAACTTTCTTGCCACTTGCCTAACTTCATTACAACAGCAGTTTCAGGTTCCTTAAAATAAGCCATTAAAACAAGAATAAAACAAACAGGATTTCCTTCAAAATAACTCCTGATCATATGTTTCAGATGACCACACAATAAACCAGACTGAGAACTGCACCAATTAAGACTGTAACTAAAACCCCCAAGATGGGCATTGAGAGACATTGGAAGCGGGCTGAAGGTGAGAATCAACACAACCCCCCCTCCAGCCTCCAATAGTGCATTAAGGAGGGATAATGGTCCCTCAGACTGTTGGGGGGGGTGGACTATAGTTTGAAAAAAAAAACATGAACGAATTTCTATGCACACTGCACATACCTTTATTTGTAGTGCAAAAAAAACATGAAATAATAATACAATATTTAAAATGAAGAACAATTTTAACCAACATAGTAATTCAATGGGAAGTGTGGGCCTGCTTTTGGCTGATGAGAGAGTCAATGTCTGGTTCCATATTTGTCACTGCCAGTCATAATATGTGATGCAAGTGTTCATCAGTTAGTCTGGTTCTCTTTGGAGATTTCAGATGTTTCATTCGGGAAAAAGTCTGTTCACAGATATAGGTGCTGCCAAAGATGGTTGCCATTTTGAGTGCATGGTTCCTGAGATGAAGATATGTCTCAGACGGGAGAGATGCTTAGAAATTAGTAAGGCTGCTTGACTTGAATGCGTCTTTCAGAGTCACAATTCTGTAGTTTGGCCAGTTCTATTTGGTAAATCGGATCAACAATTTCAATGTCAACAGAAAATGGGTTCTGGAAAAGCTGTATGTTCTGTTCAAGTTCATGAAGCTCTTTAAAATGAAGGGACATAATAATAATAGAATAGGTAGAATTAGTGGGACATAATAGTAGAGTCAGTAGAATTGGTTTGACTTGCTGTTTTGCTTCTGTAAGAATTGCTTTGCTAAGAATTAGAATTGCCTCTGCCATTTGCTTCTACCAGTGATCTAACTCCTTCTAGCTTGTTTTTTTGTATAACTCAGAGCCTGGTACATATCTCAAACAAGAAGCAGGGTATGTCATAGCTTGGCAGGGTTACATCAGGCAAATACCTGTGTTGCTAAGCACCCAGCCCCTTTGTTGCACTCAGCCCCCCTGTTCCTTGCTGCACAGCCAATGCAGGACTACAAGGAGGGCATGGGCCAGGGGGCCAGAATTGGGTATTACTCCATTCCTCTAACCGCAATAAAATACCTTATGCCACCAGACTCCAAATTTTGGGCTTAGACAATTTAGAACTACGCCGACTTCAGTCTGACCTAAGCATAGTACATAAAATTATCTGCCACAATGTCCTTCCTGTCAACAACTACTTCAGCTTCAACCACAATACACAAGCAAATAATAGATACAAACTCAAGGTAAACCGCTCCAAACTCGATTGCAGAAAATACGACTTCAGTAACAGAGTGGTCAATGCCTAGAATGCACTACCTGACTCTGTAGTTTCTTCCCCAAACCCCCAAAACTTTTTAATTTTTTTTTATTTTATACACAAACAAACATTTAATACATCAATCATCCCTCCCATGTGACATCTCAGTGTTTTCCTCTGTAACTTCATCTTCTTTTTGTTGTGTCTTCATTTTCACCAAATCTATTGCAACATTTCTCCAAAAGTACAATATTCTAATTAATGTATGTAATGTAGTAATGTATGTAAATTACATAATTTACTCATCTGTATCTCTTTTCTAACCAATGGTAAAATTGATCCCATAGCTTAAAATATTCTGAATCCTATCTTTCTTTAATCATTAGAGTTAATCTATTCATTTCTGCACAGTCTAAAAAATTTTTAATTAGTTCTCCTTCCAAGGGTATTTTCTCTGCTTTCCAATTTTGTGCAAAAACAATCCTTGCAGCTGTTATTACATGTATAATCAAATAAGTATTTTCTTTACTAGTTTTCTCTGGAAGGATACCCAGTAGGAACAGCTCTGGTTTTAAATCTATATGTTGCTGTATCATTTCTTCCAAACATGTCTTAATTTTATTCCAATAGTTTTTAGCTTCTGGGCATGTCCACCACATATGATAATAAGATCCTGGTAACTGGTGACATTTCCAACATTTAGCTGATTTATCTTCAAACATTTTTGCCAGTTTCTCAGGGGGCATATGCCATCTGTAAAACATTTTATATTGATTTTCTTTATATGCAGTGGCCATTGTTAGTTTGTACTTCCTTTCCCATAACTGTTGCCATTTGTCTAAATCAATTGAATATCCAAAATTCTTTGCCCAAGCTATCATTGTTTCCTTTACTTGTTCTTCCTCTAACTCAATGCCTAGCAAGAAATTATATTTTTTTTTATTAATTTGTCCTCTGTTCCCATGAGTATCCTATCCAACTCTGTCTTTTCTAAGTAAAAACCATGTAATTTAGCATCTTTTTCATATCTTGTTTGTATTTGCATGTACATATACCAATCCATCTCAATCCCCTGCTCTTCCAGTTTTCATTTTCCTTTCAGTTCCCCCTTATCTGTTAGTAACTCCTTATATCTAACAATATTTCTAAAATTAAAGATATTTGGGTGTATTAAAGCTTCCATTGTTGATAACCATATTGGTATTTTCACATAGTATTTGTCTCTAACCTTCTCCCATGCCAATAGCAATGCGTTCCTTATATAATGTCTATGAAAGTATGTGTGTATCTTACGTCTACCATACCATAAAAATGCATGCCATCCCAATTGTATATCGTGACTTTCCAATGTTAATAGTTTTATATTTCTTAATTCAACCCATTCCTTCATCCAAGTCAATGCTGCTGCCTGGTAATATAGTTCCCAATTCGGCAGTCCAAATCCTCCACGTAGTCTTGTATCCTGTAGCATTTTTATACTTATTCTTGCTTTTTTCCCTTGCCATATAAATTTCCTTGTTATCTTATTAAGATGTTGAAAATAAGTCTTTTCAATTTTTATCGGTACTGTCTGGAATAGAAATAATAGTCTTGGTAATATGTTCATCTTTATTATTGCAACCCTTCCCATAAATGACAGTTGAAGATTTTTCCATTTATCCAAGTCTGACTCAGTTTGTTCTTTTAGTTTATAATAATTATCCTCTTTTATCATTGCACATCTTGACGTTAAGTACACTCCCAAATATTTAACTTTTTTCGCAACTTGTATATCTAATTTCTCTTTTATCTCTCTTTTTTGTTTTTCTGTAATATTTTTCACCAAAATTTTCATTTTTTCTTTGTTTATTTTTAGACCAGAGACCTTCCCATAACTCTCTATTTGTTCAAATAGTTTAGGGCCTGTTGTTTGAGGTTCTTCTAAAATGAACACTAAATCATCAGCAAAACTTTGCAGTTTGTACTCTTCTTTTTTAATTTTCATCCTTTTTATCTCTTCATTTCACCTAATATTTCTATTTAGTTTAGTTTAGTTTATTTATACTTATATGCCGCCCTTCTCTCGAAGGACTTGGGGCGACTCACAAAGATAAAACAATAAAACAGTAAAATTATGACTAAAATACTCAATTAAAAACCCCAAAGTTAAAGTTAAAAACTCCCATCAGATCAGCAAATGTGTTGGAAAAGCCATGTCCTCTGGTCCCCACGGAAAGAGCGGAGGTCGGGGGCCATCCGGAGCCCAGTGGGTAAACCATTCCAGAGGGTCTTTGTGCCCACAGAGAACGCCCTCATCCTGGGTGCCATCAGCCGACATTGTCTGGCTGATAGCACCCAGAGGAGGGCAGTCCTATGTGAGCGCACTGGGCAGTTGGAGGCAGGCAGAAGGTGATCCTGCAAGTACCCAGGGCCCATGCCATGAAGGGCTTTATAGGTAATTACCAGCACCTTGAAGCGGATCCGAAGGACCACCGGTAACCAGTGCAGCTCACGCAGGAGAGATGTAAAACGGGAGTAACGGGAAGCCCCCGTAACAACCTGCGCGGCTGCATTCTGGACCAATTGGAGCCTCCGGGTGCACCACAAGGGCAGCCCCATGTAGAGGGCATTGCAGTAATCCAAACGAGAGATGACGAGAGCATGGGTGACTGTATGGAGGGCATCCCTGTCTAGGAAAGGGCGCAACTGGCATACCAGGCGAACCTGTGCAAAAGCTCCCCTTGTCACGGCTGTCAGATGGTCGACCAAGGACAGCCGTGAATCCAGGAGGATGCCTAGATTATGAGCCTTTTCAGAGGGAGTGAGTAACTCCCCCCCATCCGAAGTGATGGGGGCACTAGACCATGAGATGCTGGTATCCACAGCCACTCCGTCTTGGAGGGGTTGAGTCTGAGCCTGTTCCTACCCATCCAGACCTTTAAGACTTCTAAGGTCAAAATAAACAACAACGGGGATAAGGGACATCCTTGTCTTGTACCCTTCATAATAGTAATATTTTCTGTCATTTCTCCATTTATCATTATGTTAGCGGATTGTCTATAATAAATTGTTTTTATAGTATTTACAAATCTCTCCCCAAAATCCATTTTCTGCAATTGTTCTATCAAATTGCTGAGCCACCAGGGGCCTGGTGGCTCAGCAGACTAAAAAAAAGCATTGTGATTAACACCAGCTGTCTGGTGATGGAATTTCAACAAATGGTGAAGAGAGAAATGGAAGCCTTCTTTAGGGTCAATGATAATAAGGAAACCTCGGGTGACGTAGAGTCATGGCGGCACAGGAGAGAAGCGCTCTCTTTCTGATGCTGGTTTTCTGAGCTTTTGGTGCATTTTTTGGCGAAGACCAATCCTGGAGAGATCGGGAATAAGGAGGGGAAACTTCGGGGGAGGCGAGGAGAGGTGCGATCTCCCGCTGTACCGAGAAGATCCCTCATTCCAGGCTTGGAAGAAGCCAGCCGGTGCGACGAGCACAGCTGGCCCGGGGGCTTGACGAGCCGATTGAGATCATTGGGAGCGGAGGAGTGAGTACAGTGCGAGATTGCCGAGGGTGAGCAGACAGTGAGAGTCAAAAATCCAGGTGATTCGGCGCAAAACTGAGGAGGAAATATTTTTCCGGAGGGGTAGCACGAAAAGAGAAGAACTCAGAGCGTAAAGGTGGCGGCAACTGAAGAGGTGAGCAGAAAGGAAGAGGACAGAACATAGACCAGTGGAGAAAGAATAAAAGACACTAAAATAGCGAAAAACGAAGGTGAGGAGAAGTGGATTTCAACCACAGAGACTTAAAGAAAAACGGACAACCTTTGTATCCTCCCCTTTTTTTGGCTGCCCTAACGGAAGGAGAGAGGTAGTTTGGCAGAATAAAAAACTGCAGACTGTGACTGTGCAGATTGGAGATCGCCATACTGAAACAGGGAAAGACTCCAACGTGAAAAAGAAGCGAGTTGGTTTTCCTCTTTGTTGAAAATATAATAAACAAGATTCACAGAACTCATAAAACGTTGGAAACATATTGTTCTTATAAAGCCCTCTTTTACTTAAATATAGATAATTGTGATTGATACTTATTAGAATTGATTAAGAACTATAGCGATACTTGTTTAGCAATAATAAAATAGTATATAAAATAATATATAGTAAGCTAGAATATTTGAGATCTATATAATTATAGTGACTTAGAAGAAATTATTGGGAAGTAATTAAATTTAATTAAATTTGAACAAAAAATTATTTTTTTGTGATTTTAGATAAATTAAGTATTATAATTGGACCTGATACAAGAAATTATTCAAAAAAATTATCAAAGAATAAAAGAAATAGAACAAAAGACTGAATTGACAGAAGGAAAGCTGGAAGCATTGGATACAAAAATGACGGGATTAAATAAGGAACTTGAGAATACAGTAGCGCAATTGGAAATGGAAAAAGCAGCATTTTACCTACGTTTCCAAAATGTAGTGGAAGAGAGGGAGGAAGACCTGACGATGATAATGGCAGAGATGATAGCTGAGTCTCTCCAAAGAGAAAGGGAAGAAATAATAAATGAATTAGATGAAGTGTACCGGGTTCACACAAATTACGCCCGGCAACACAAACTCCCTCGGGAGGTACATATAAGATTTGTAAGAAGAAAGGTGAGGGATATTGTATACAAAATAACGAAGGATGAACCTATGCATTATAGGAATAAAGAAATAATAAATTTGAAACAAATCCCTAAAAGAATAAGAGACTTGCGAAAAGAGTACTGGTTCCTGGCCACGCTGCTAAATAGAAGATATATACCATTTAGATGGACGACGCCGGAAGGAATGTTAGTAACGTGGCAGGGAAGGAAAATAAAGGTGGATTCGCAGAACAAAGTGAGGGAACTATATGATCAAATGACAGGAAATGAGATAACAAGTGATAGTAAAGAAGAAGGAGGAAGGAATATAAAAGGAAAGCAGAGACAGGAACGTGAAAGAACTCCACCACAAGGAGGAAAAGAAGATGAAGGAGACACTCAGGAGGAAGGAGGAGTGCAAACAAGAGGCAAAAAAAAAGAACAAGAAAACCAGGGGATGAACAAACGAGTAAAATAGATAGCGGCAAAACATAAGTTAAATATATTAGAACAAGGGAAATATGTAATGACTCTAAAATATATAAGGCAGAATTATTTCGAACACGCAAATAAACCGGGGAGGTGGTTGGCATACAGGTTGAGAAAGGAAAGAGAAAAAAGAACAATTCAGAAATTACAAGATGAGGAGGGGAGGATCCAACAAAGTATAGAGAAGAAAAAGGAAATAATACTCCAATATTACCAAAAACTTTATGAGAAGGATATAGTAACAACGGAGGAAATTGAACATTACTTAAAAGGAAAGGGAGTACAAACATTAACGGAGGAAGAAAAAGAATTATTAGACAGGGAGATTATGGCAGGTGAATTAAAAGAAGCGCTGAAAAGACAGAAAAATAATAAAACTCCGGGGACTGATGGTCTACCAATGGAGTTCTATAAAACATTTGGAGAATTATTAAACGGAATATTATTAGAAATATATAATGAAGCCCTGATGGAGGCAAAATTACCAAACACATGGAAAGAAGCGTACATCTCCCTAACACTAAAAGAGGAGGCAGATGCCACATTAATAAAAAATTATAGACCGATTTCTTTGTTGAACACCGACTATAAAATTTTTATGAGTATAATTGCTAATAGGCTGAAAAAAATATTACATAACAAAATACATCAGGACCAAAATGGTTTTTTACCCACAAGACAAATAAAAAATAATTTAAGGATGGTAATGGATGTTCTAGAATATTACGAGATGCATCCAGAGAGACAGGTGGCCCTGATCTTTCTGGATGCACAAAAAGCGTTTGACCAAATAAACTGGCAATTTATGAAACAACAAATTAAAAGTATGAATTTCGGTGAGAAATTTACAAAAATGATAACATCAATATACCAGGACCAAAAAGCATGTATTTTGGTAAACGGGGACCCAACGAAATTTTTTGGAATAAATAAAGGAGTAAGGCAGGGATGCCCACTATCGCCCCTACTTTTTATCTTAACGTTGGAAAATTTGTTAATTAGAATTAGGGCAAATAAAGAAATACAAGGATTAAAGATTAAGAGAGAAGATTACAAGGTCCAAGCCTTCGCGGACGATCTTGTTTTCTTCATAGAAGATCCAATAGAAATAACCCCCAAATTAATAAAAGAAATTGAAACTTTTGGAAAAGTAGCAGGCCTAAAAATTAATAAAGAAAAAACAAATATGATAATAAAAAATATGACAACAAAACAAGTAGAGAAATTAGTAAAAGATTCAGGATTACAGGCAGTCAAAAAAGTCAAATACTTAGGGATAAATCTGACAGCTAGAACAGTAACAATAAAACAGGATAATTATGAACCTTTAGTCCAGAAAATAAAAGAGGATTTAGATAAATGGGGGAAATTAAGACTATCCTTACTGGGGAGGATAGCAGTGATAAAATCAAATATACTTCCAAGACTCCTTTATTTATTCCAAACGATACCAATAAAATTAGACAAAAAATTCTTTGATAATTTGGATAAAATAACGACAAATTTTGTGTGGGAAGGGAAAAAATCAAGAATAAATTGAACATATTACAAGATGACAGAATTAGAGGCGGATTTGGTTTCCCGGCATGGCAAAAATATTATAAGGCAGCAAGCTTATTATGGATTAAGGAATGGATAACCCTGGAGAACCAAAGGCTGTTAAATCTGGAAGGACATGATCTCATGAAGGGATGGCATGCTTTTATTTGGAATTCTGGAAATAAAATATATAAACATTTCAACAACCACACTATCAGGAAATCCTTAATTAATACATGGCAACAAATTCAACATAAACATTACATAAAAATTCCTGGTTGGTTATCGACAATAGAAGCAATTACTCACCCCAATATACTATCAAAACAAAAAATATTAAGATATAGAGAAATATTGGATATGCAGGGGAAATTAAAAACTAGGGAAGAACTAAAAGAACAAGGAATAGCAATAGACTGGTGGCCCTACTCACAAATAAAAACAAGATATAGGAAGGATCAGGAGGAGGGAGGAATAGACTTAAAACAAAATCGATTAGATAAATTATTAGAATCTAAAGAAGGGAAATTAATTTCGAAAATATATAAATATCTACTCAAATATGATTTGGCAGAAGAATTGGTTAAAGGGCAGATGATAGCGTGGGCGAGGAATATTGGCCATAGTATACAGCTGGAAGAATGGGAAAGAGCGTGGGAAAATAACTACAGCATGACAAAATCGGTGGCCTACAAAGAAAATCATTATAAGATGTGGTATCGATGGCATCTGGCCCCCGCAAGATTAGCGAAAATGTACCCGAACATAAACTCGACATGTTGGAAATGTAAAGAAGCACAAGGAACTTATTATCATGCTTGGTGGCTCTGCCCAGAAATTAAGAAATATTGGAATAAGATAAAAACATGGATAATTGAAATAACAGATTATGAAATTGAATTAGAACCCAAAATTTTCTTATTAGGCATGATTAAAAAGAATATTAGAAATGATATAAAATATTTAATACTCCACATAATTACGGCGGCAAGATTAGCATTAGCACAACTTTGGAAAATAGATCAAATGCCAACTGATCAGGAGTTAATACAAAAAATATATACATGCGCAGAAATGGACAAACTAACTTTAGAGTTACAGGATAAGGAGGACTCAAAATATTATACAATATGGAATAGATCCGTGATGGCGAACCTATGGCACGGGTGCCACAGGTGGCACACGGAGCCATATTGGTGGGCACATGAGTGTTGCCCTAGCTCAGTTCCAGCGCGCATGCGTTTACCAGCCAACGATTTTCAGGCCTTCCAGTCCCACCGGAAGTCAGGAAACTAGCTGTTTCCAGTCTTCGGAAGGCCTCCGGGGGGGATGGGGAAGGCTGTTTTTGCCCTCCCCAGGCTCCTAGAAAGCCTCTGGAGCCTGGGGAAGGGAGGAAATGGGCCTACTGGGCCCACTGTGCCATCAGGTGCCAAAAGCAGGGGGAAGTGTGGGGGGGTCACATGCACATGTGTGGAAGGGCGGGGCGCATTGAATTATGGATGTGGGCACCCGCACCCACGACCCGCCCCGCTCCCCCCGCTTTTGGCACGCGATGGCAAAAAGGTTAGCCATCACTGCCCTATACCATTTCAGACAAATGGTAGTCCAATCTCTTCTTAAAAACCTCTAGTGTTGTAGCACCCACAACTTCTGAAGGCAAGCCGTTCCACCGATTAATTGTTCTAAGTGTCAGGAAATTCCTCCTTAGTTCTAGATTGGATCTCTCCTTGATTAGTTTCCATCCATTGCTTCTTGTCCTGTCTTCAGGTGCTTTGGAGAATAGGTTGACCCCCTCTTCTTTGTGGCAGCCCCTGAGATATTGGAACACTGCTATCATGTCTTCCCTAGTCCTTCTTTTCTTCAAACTAGACCTACCAAATTTCTGCAACTGTTCCAGTCCCCTAGTTCTCTGCACTCTAGAAAGAGTCTCAACATCTTTTTTTTATATCCTGGCAACCAAAATTGGATGCAGTATTCCAAGTGTGGTCTTACCAAGGCAGTATGAAGTGGTACTAACACTTCATGTGATCTTGATTCCATCCCTCTGATAATGCAGCCTAGGATTGCATTGAGTTTTTTGGCAGTTGCAGCACACTGCTGGCTCATATTTAAGTGATTGTCCACTAGGACTCCAAGATCCCTCTCCCAGTTACTACTATTGAGCGAGGTACCATATATACTGTACCTGTGCATTTTGTTTTTCTTGCCTAAATGTAGAACCTTACTTTTTTCATCATTGAATTTCATTTTGTTACATAGTGCCCAATGTTCAAGTCGGTCAAGATCCTTCCATATCTTAAGCCTATCTTCCGGAGTGTTGGCTATTCCTGCCAGCTTGGTGTTGTCTGCAGATTTGATGAGTTCCCCTTCTATCCCCTCGTCTAAATCATTGATGAAGATATTTGTTCTGTCCCCTCCCTGCTTCAGAAGCCCAGACAAGCACACACACTCGAACAGGAGTATTCAGAAGTTGTTTATTTACCATCCATAGACAACGAGCTGGCAGCGAGCCCGGGAGAGATAACGACAGCTGTTGTTTTGAGTTGCCACGGCCAGTCCCTGATAAGGCTCCAAGTATTTATATCCAATATGAGCTTCAAAGAAAACGCTTCACTGCTGCAGTATTTCAGGACACAAGCAGTCAGGGTAAAACTTTGTTCGTCACAAAAGCCAACAAGGTAAGGTCAGTTCCTTTTATACCTTGTGGGGCGTTGGCTTTGTGACTCATCACCTCGTGCTCGGCCCCACCCACTCCTTTGCTGAGCCCGTCTCTCTGATCGTCGCCACCTGGGATTAATCCACTCCCTCTCCTCATTATCGTCTGACTCAGAGGAGCTTTCTTCCACAGGGCTTTCAGCTGGGGCCTGGGGTGGTGCCAAACCAGACGGGCCAGGGGAGGAGTCCCTTGCCCCCTCCTCTTCACTTTCGGAGGATTCCTCCTCCGGAGGTCCGGGCTCGGGAGCCGAAGACACAACAATATTGAAGAGCACTAGGCCTAAGACAGACCCTTGGGGTACCTCACTGCATACTTCCCTCCATGTAAATGCAATTCCATTAAGGACTACACATTGAGTGCAGTTGGTCAGCCAGTTATGAATCCTCTCAACAAAATACTTAAGTCTAAAACTCCCATGCAAGAAGCTAGGACCCAAGTTTATATGGCCTTTCCCTATAGTGAAAGTAATTAACCCTGTTACGGTACAGCTTAGCTTCCCTCGCCTGCTAGGGAAAGTGCATCCGGTCTTTCACAGTAGCTTGTTAAAGTTGGCGGTAGGCTCCCTGATCAGGCCGGTAGATCGGGCAGCCCCAAAACCAATAGTGGTGCAGGGGGAAATTGCATAGGGGCAGATTGCAGTACCTTATGCAATAGAAGGGATACCCCCTATCCAAGGTTACATGGGTCAAAGGCTGGGATGTAAAGGCAGATAGGTTGGTCAAACAGTTTCATGACGAGTTGCTATTTTGTATTTTTTTATCTATTTGTATAAATATTTTGTAATCGGTGTTCAGTAATGAGATAGGTCTATAATTTTGAATTTGCTGGAGATCGGTATCTTCTTTTGGAATAATTGTAATTATCACTTCTGTCCATGTCTTTGGTATTTTGGCTTTCTCCATGGCTTCGTTATATAACATCAACATATTTTCTCCCAGTACTTCTTGCATTGTTTTATATACTTCTACTGGTAGCCCGTTGGGTCCTGGTGTTTTATTTGTTATTTTTTTGTTTTTTCAGTACTTCATCTAATTCTAATTTAGTTATTGGCCTGTTGAGGATTTCTCTTTGCTCTTCTGTAATTTTTGGCATTTCAGCTTTTTCTATATATTGTTTTATCTTTTCTTCTTCTACTTCTTCTTGTTTATATAAATTCGCATAAAATTTCTTAATAATTTCTTTTGTGGCCTCTCTATTGTATTGGATTTCCCCTTTATCGTCTCTCAATTGATGTATCATTCTTTTATTTCTTTCTTTCTTCAATTTATAGGCTAACCATCTGCCTGTTTTGTTTGCGTATTCAAAATAATTTTGTTTTGCCATTTTTATTTTTGGGGCTAATTCCTTTTGGTTTATCAAATTCAGTTTATGTTTAGTAATTTTCCATTCTTCTTTCATTATTTTATCCTGGGGTTCTTTCTCCAATTTTTGTTCTATTTGTTTTAGGTCTTTCTCTAATTTGTCTAATTGTTGTTTCTTCTCTTTATTTTTCTTCCCCATATATGCAATTACCAAGACCCTTATATATGCTTTTAAAGTATCCCATGAATTTTGTAAGGAAGTTTCCTCTTTTTTGTTTATCTGAAAGAATATTTTTATTTCCTTTTCTAACATCAAATTAAATTCTTTTTCTTTACATATTCTTTGGTTCATCGTCCATCTCCTGAACCTCCTTTCCCCTTTCCAGTTTATAAATAGTGGATTATGATCTGCCCATTGGTTAGTGCCTATCTCGATTTTTTCTACCGCTGTTTGGATATTTGGGGTCATCCAAGCCATGTCCAGTCTTGACCACGAATTATGTGGGTGGGAGTAAAAAGTGTATTGAGCCTCACCTTCATGCATTTCCCTCCATACTTCTCTCAGATTTAATTCTTCAGCCATATTAAAAAATTCTTTTGGGAGTATTTCCTTTTTCTTTTCTTTTTCTTTTTTGTCAGTTTTGTAATCCTTGTTTGCATTTACTATTGCATTATAATCCCCTATTAAACAGATATCTTCATATTCTAATTCTGCTATTTTTATATGTAGGTTCTTAAAAAATTCCTGTAGTTTATGATTAGGAGCATATATCACTACTATTAACATTTTTCCCTTCCTATTCCTAATTCTACCATCACCACAATTACAAAATATGCAAATTGGGGAAAAACTTGAAAAAATTATAGAAGAAATTTATACCAACCAATCAGCAAAGATAATTATGAACGATGACATAACAGATAAATTTAACATAACAAAAGGAGTCACACAAGGCTGCCCACTCTCTCCTTTACTGTACATTCTATCATTGAAACTCTGCTGAAAAAAATTAGAGAAGACCAAGGAATCGAAGGTTTAAAGATCAATAAAGAAGAATACAAAGTTCAGGCCTTTGCTGATGACCTAGTGTTTTTTACAGAAAACCCTATGGAATCTATACCAAATTTGTTTCAAAAAATAGAAGAATTTGGAGAAGTGGCCGGAATAAAAATTAATAAAAGCAAATCGAAATTAATTGTAAAAAATCTTACGAAAAATCAAGAAAAAGAATTAACAGATAATATACAAATTCAAACAACGAAAAAAATAAAATGTCTAGGAATCTGGTTGTCCACAAGAACTTCAGCAATAAAAGAAAATAATTATGATAAACTAATAGAACAAA
>WNWU01003487.1:0-22788 GCA_012654045.1 Ptyas mucosa | reverse complement strand
GGGGGTGGTGGTCTGGGATTTTAAGGAGGTATGTATGTAGAAGTGCTGCATTTATTTCTCAATTGATTGGATGTTTCTAAAAACCAGCATTTGTTGCCTAATGAGTGCATGTTTCCAAAAGATTGTTCACATTATTCTCTCTCACTCTTGTTTTTTCTCTTACTTACTTTCATTCTGTGTTAAGGAGCAAACAGAGAGCTGTGTTTACATGAGGAAAAAAGTATACAGTATGAGAAAGCTTGAAGTAAAGCTGGAGAAAAGGGTCAGTCATTTGTATACATGGATTGTATACCTGGGAGTTTTTCTTTGTCTGGAGAAAGGGAGGGAACTGATAATGTTTTGTCTTTAAGCCAAGGGTTTGTTAGTCTGAGTGTGCAACAGTGGCAGGGAGGGAGGGTTGGTTGGGCAAACGGGATCTGCTTTGATAGTTTCAATTGAGGGGTGTGTAAGTTCCACTGCTGAATACATTTTATTAAGTCTTGGGAAGCTGGGCTGTAATTCAGGAAGGGGCACATGACACACACACCCCTTTCACAATCACAGCTGGCACCCAATAAAAATAAGAGCAGCAAGAATAATATTTCTTATTGTGAGTACACATAATGATAAACTTGAGTGGGATGACGGAGGATAATTTTAAAACAATGGGTATGTCAGAATTCAGAACCACATTAGCAAGTTGAAAACTTTTCCAATTGTAAATCATAAGACTAAGCAGTTTAAAAAATAATTAATTCAGTGAACAGCAAAGAAGCTGGATCCATACAGGCTAAAGCAAAAGTAATTTTTGCATTCTGTGGCAGTAGGAAGTCCAGGTTTGACATTCTGTTGTGTGTAATTTCCAGGGATTGTATTCTATGCCAGAAGAAAACAACCTGGAAAAGTGGGGGGAGAGAAATCATCTTTGCTTTTTAATAGAACTCAAGGATTTATCGATAAGTAAACATTAAGTTCCATTCCTAGTGATTTTTGTGCATGATTCAGGAGAGCTAGTTGTGTACCTATTTTCTGCTTGCTCATTTTTACTTGCAATTCTGAGGAACAGAATTGCCAGCCACCATAGACAAAACCCCATTTTATAGCCAGGAATACTGAGGCTCCAGTAAATGTGCAGGTATAGGTCAATAGTCTTTCTATTGCTGTTGTCTCAGGGGTTGGAAAACATTGACAATATACAATAAATCATCTTGGAGGTCTACTGGTAGATCCTGATCTTCCAGTTTTGTATCTTTGTCAGTCCAATTTCCCTCATGCTGTTCTGACAGATGCCTTCATCAGAGTTAGGAAAAGATTTTAGAACAGCCTCTAGAACAAGGTGTCAAACTCGATTTCATTGAGGGCCACATCAGGCTTATGGCTGACCTCAGGGGCCCGTGGTAGGCGTGGCCAGCTCGACGTCGCTTGTGGCCGGGGGCACCTGTGGTGGCCCAGTTGGGGCTGGGGGGATTGTCTCCAGCAGAGGAAGGTGAGACCAGGACAAGTGCCAAACCCTTGTCCACTAGAGGAGCCTTGCCATCCCTCTCAAGCCATGCAGAGGACCCCTGAGCAGTGCCAACTTTTCAGGGTTGGAGAGAACGGAGGTGGATGGAGGATGAGGAAAGGGAGTGGAGCTACTCCATGGGGCCCAGAACCACGACATTGGATGTTCTGTGAGAGAAGTTTGGGGAGGCTAGTTTCAGGGACGCTCCTTCCTGGCAGCCATGGGCAACAGGGGCGGAGACCTCTGCCCCCTGGCAAGGAGGAGCAGGAACACAGAGTAGTACAGACACTTGCTTCCATTTAGCAAGCCCAAAATTGCATGTGGAGAAGGGGCTTAGTAGGTCCAGAGTCACGGACCATCATTTGACCGGACCCACCACCTCCTCGCTAGGGGAGGCTTTGCGTGGGGTAGACCAGGATACGCAGAGGATGCAAGGAGGCCACGATATGAGCCAGGCAGGGCCACAGAAACAAGTGAGTCAGCGTCAGTCAGAGGGGAGGGATACTTGACCATCTGGCCAGGCACCTATGTGGGCACCAGGGGTGTGGCCACAACAACAGTTCTGGGGACCTCCACCATACAGGCTACCTTCGATGGAAGTGCTGACAGAGTGTCATGATTTTTAAGTCAGATAATAAGCCATATGGACGTATATGGACGCCTATATCCCTCGCAATGGACCATGGTGATGGCTATCACCACAGTTCTAAAAGGAGAGGCAGCGGACTGGGTTGCTGACCTCCATAGTGACCATGCAAAGGAACTAGCAAATGTAGGATTATTTCTGGAAGCCTTATGGGGACATTTTGAGGATACCTCCAGAACTCAGTTAGTGGAAGGGGAGCTTGTAGCTTTGAAGCAAAGAGGAATGCCTGCTAGAGACTACATGAAGGAATTCCGCACACTGGCTGGACGACTCAGGGCATGGCCAGAACCACTCTTAGTGCACCAATTCCGATTGGGTTTGGACAGAGACTTGAGACAAGCTTGTGTGCATAGAGGTTTACCGCTAAGGTTGCTGGAGTGGTTTAGAGTGGCTGTGGACTTAGATATGGGGTTACAAGAGTTCCGACCCTGAGGAGTGGGGAGCTTTAGTCAGCCACGACGGCCTGCAGACACACAAGCTGAAACCCTGGGCTGGATGATTCCTTTCCAAATCGTCCCCGTTTCAGCGGGGAGAGGCACGTTCCGATGTTTTCAATGCAATCAAGTGGGTCATCGAGCAGCCGAGTGTCCTTTGCCTCCTGTACAACCTTCAACTCCTCGGGCTCCGGTGACAGGTGGTAAAATCCGTGAGCGGGTCCGGTCTACCTCGGATCGGTCTAAGACAGCTACACAGACTCCAACCAGCAGCTCCCACCCAACAACGCAGGACGCAAGGAGTCCTCTTGGAGGGGAAAGCTTGCCAGGGATATCAGACGATAGTGATGAGAGCACGCTGAACGACCCCATGGTAAGTGACCCGATACATCCATTCGTTATACCAGTGACATTGAAGAATATACACAATTCAGTTACGGTCCATCAGGGCGCTTTGATTGATTCAGGGTGCACCCGTTGTCTAATCCATAGGGCGGTGGTCGATAGCCTAGGCCTCAATACAGTTAAGTTGTGGACTCCGATAAGGTTCGAACAAATGGATGGCTCTATGCTTGGAGGGGCACCAGCGACACAAGTGACTGACCTCGTACGGTTGGAAATAGGAGAGCATAGAGAAGACATCCGATTTGTAGTGGTTGAGCATATGGTGGAACCTATCATATTGGGCCTGGCGTGGTTGGACAAATGGAAGCCTACCATTTGGTGGGAAGGTGGATTTTGAAAACTACGTCTAGTAGTTGGCCCAGAACCAGACGACCAACAGTGGGATGGACGGGGTAGAGACAGGGTGGATTGTGTACAGGGGTTTCAACAGGCAGGGTTCCCAGAGACATATAAGGATCTATCGGCTGTCTTTAATGAGGAAGAATGTGAGGTGCTACCCCCCCACAGAGCAACCGATTGTGCTATAGAGTTGATACCTGGTGCGAAGTTACCAAAACCATGCATGTATGCCATGACCAAAAAAGAACTTGACGAGCTTCGGAGATATATCGATAAGAACTTAGCTCAGGGTTTTATTCAACCCAGTAGGTCCTGTATGGCTGCACCTGTATTGTTTCGGGAGAAGAAAGATGGAGGTTTATGTGCGTCTATGTGTGGACTTTCGCAGCCTGAACACTGTTTGGGTTGAACATCTCTATCCTCTGCCGTTGATTAAGGACCTCTTAGCTTTGTTATCCACTGGGTGGGTGTTCAGAAAACTTGATCTGAGAGAGGCCTATTATAGAGTTCGTATAAAACCAGGTCATGAGTGGAAAACCACCTTCAATTGTCCTTTAGGTAGCTACAAATTCCAGATGATGCCATTCGGGCTACAGGGCGCTCCGGCCATGTTCATGCAGGTAATCAACGAGGTCTTGCATGAACACTTATACCGGGGTGTCCTTGTATACTTGACATCTTAATATACAAAAAACCATGGAGGAGCATATGCACTTGGTGCGGCAGGTATTGACTAAGTTACTGCAAGCGTAAAACTTCGTAAAACTTTTGAAAACTTTCAAAATGCGAATTCCACCGTACGAGGTTGGATTATCTTGGATATCGCATTTCAGGGAATGGGGTGGAAATGGACCCAAAGAAAGTAAACGCAGTACTGGAATGGCAGGCACCCAAGACCAGGAAACAACTACAGAGCTTCCTTGGCTTTGCAAATTTTTATAGACAATTTATTCTGGCTTTTGCCCAGGTGGCGCTACCTTTAACTGACCTCCTGTGTACCAAACATACTGGCGTCAAGCCAAAGCCCGGACAGGTATTGGCATGGATACCTGAGTGTCAAAGAGCATTTGAGAACCTGAAAACTCTCTTTTCCCAAGAGCCGGTACTTAGACACCCAGACCCTGCTTTAAAGTTTATAGTGCAAGCAGATGCTAGCGATGTAGCTGTTGGAGCTGTATTGCTACAGAAAACCAAAGAGGGGGAGCTACATCCTTGTGCTTATACCTCTCGTAAGTTGACACCCACAGAAAGGGACTGGACGATTTGGGAAAAAGAGGCATTCGCGGTAAGATGGGCGCTACTCACATGGCAACATTTACTAGAAGGAATTGGACAGAAATTTGAAGTATGGACTGACCATAAAAATTTAGAGGCTCTCCAAACCCCCAGGAAGTTGTTGTCGAAACTGGTGCGCGGGACACAATACTTCCAAAGATTCAATTTTGACCTGAAATATGTCCCAGGGGGAAAAAACGTTTTGGCTGATGTCTTATTGTGAATGCCTCAATATAACAGTAAGAGAGAGGAGATTGTACAGGCTATAATACCGGGAAACCAAACGGCAGGTCGGTCAGACAATAGAGCCCAAACCCTCGTGGCACGAGGAATTGTGTCATGAGTTGAGCACGGATTCTTGGCTTGCTGAGCATAAACCAATAATGACTCACCGCGATGGCCTTGCATGGATGGGAACCAAGATTTATGTACCGAAAACATTGCAATCTTTGGTATTGAAAAGGTGCCATGATGCAAAGGCAGCTGGTCACTTTGGTTTCCTCAAAACATTACACCTTACGAGACGCCAATTCTGGTGGCCACAAATGTGTAGTGACATTGAACAATATGTAAAAGGTTGTAAAGTGTGTGCGGTATCAAAAACCCGACCAGGGAGACCTCTTGGATTATTGCAGTCCGTTGCGGAACCTAACAGACCATGGGACGAAATCGCTATGGATTTTATAGTAGATCTCCCAGAGAGCAATGGTAATACTGTCATATGGACTGTAATAGATCTCTTCTCCAAGCAGGCCCACTTTGTCCCTTGTAGCGGTCTACCCTCTGCTAGAAAATTGTCGAAGATGTTCATACAACATATCTACAGACTGCACTGGGCCCCTCGTTGGATTATATCAGACAGGGGTGTTCAATTTACGCCAAAGTTCTGGCACAATTTCATTGCTATGATAGGGTCTTCACAGGGTCTAAATTTGGCCTTCCATCGTAGTACCAATGGATTGGCGGAACGGACGAATGCTATGGTGGAGCAATATTTACGGTGTTACGTATCATATCAACAATCCGACTGGTCTGATCTCATACCTTTCGCTGAAATAGCATATAATAATGCTGTACACCGTAGTACCGGAGTCACACCCTTTCAGGTTGTGAACGGCAGGGACTTTGCAGTGATCCCTGAACTCGAAACACAGAGTCCAGAGCACGTGTCTCCAGAATGTTGGGGTGACCAGATTGGGAAAGTATGGCCGCAGGTAAAGGAGGTGTTAACTAAAGCGGCAGAGGAGTACAAATGCCAAGCTGACAAAAAGAGAGCAGACCACAAGCCGTTCCAGGTGGGGGACCGGGTCTATTTATCTACTAAATACATTAGACTAAAAACACCTAGTCGGAAACTGGGACCCAAATACCATGGCCCTTTTCCAGTCACCAAAATAATAAACCCAGTAACCGTGATGTTAAAACTACCACCTTTACTGGGTAAGATCCATCCAGTGTTTCATAGTAGCCTGTGGAGACTGTTCGAGAGTCTACAGGAAGTCCCGGACCAATAGAGGGAGACCACTATGAAATAGATGACATCCTTGACTCCAAATACAGTAGGGGCAAACTGAAATACCTGGTGAGATGGAAAGAATACCCATTCGAGGAAGCATCCTGGGTATCAGTCACAGATCTCAAGGCTAAAAACTTATGTAAAAAGTTCCACCGGACACACCCACACAAACCAGGGGGCGAGGACGTGACATAGGGCCATGATATTGTCGTAACCTTTTGCCTTTATGTCTTACAGGTGGACTCCTGGTGGGGGGGGCGCCTGTCGAGACTCACCACGGCTCGACACCAGCTGTTAGGGAAGCATGTATTGGAGGGGTTAACCAGGAGAACCCAGACGCCCTCGCCTCTCCGGATAGTTAATTGCTTATGCTTGGCTGGGGTGAATGGGTGGGTGATGCACACGATGGTGGTGGTGGGTGATACCAATGGGTTAGGCGGCTGGTCATGTTGCGGTTGGGTGAAGGATCTTCACGCTGCTCCCCTGCCGCCATGCCAGCCGAACACTCGGAGGGACAGTCTGATGTCATAGCCTGTGCCGCCGCAGAAGAGCTACGTAACCTGGAAATGCGGTTGATTGATGGGTTGGCTGGCGCGGCTATTTAAATGGCCCTGGGAGGCGGCAGCTCCCAATGTCGACTTTGTGTTGCCTTACATTATATTCAGCGTTGTCTGTGGTGGATCTGGAGATTGAATAAACCCAATTTCATCAAAGAAACCCTTTGGCTGAAGCGTTGTTATTCAGGACACCCAGGTTCGTTGAGCAAGCTGAAACTCATGCTGTTCTGACAGATGCCTTCATCAGAGTTAGGAAAAGATTTTAGAACAGCCTCTAGAACAAGGTGTCAAACTCGATTTCATTGAGGGCCACATCAGGCTTATGGCTGACCTCAGGGGCCCGTGGTAGGTGTGGCCAGCTCAACGTCGCTTGTGGCCGGGGGCACCTGTGGTGGCCCAGTTGGGGCTGGGGGGATTGTCTCCAGCAGAGGAAGGTGAGACCAGGACAAGTGCCAAACCCTTGTCCACTAGAGGAGCCTTGCCATCCTTCTCAAGCCATGCAGGTAGTGGCACAGGCTGCCCAGAGCCCTGGGCAGTGGAAGGCAAGTGCCAAGCTGTGCACAGCCTTCCCCAAGGGGCCGCCCAGCTGCGCTTACCTCCTCCTCAAGGCTGCTGCTGCTGCTGTACTCACTCTCCTTGGCCAGGTTGCTCATGATGTGTGCAGGAGGGCAAAGTGTTTGAGTCAGAGGGAGGCCCACTCCTTCTCCATGTGAGGAGACCCAGCTTTGTAACCAAAGCATCCTCAGCGATAGGATGGGAGACCACCAGGAGAGGTCAGGAAGAGGGGACAAGGGGATGGCAAAAGGGCAATAGGGCTGCTGATGGCCAAGTGCTAAGACAGGACTTTCCTCAGACCCTCCTCCCTCTCATTATAATTTCTTTCCTTGCCTCCTTTATTTCTTCCTTTTCTTCTTTTTCCTTTCCTCTTCATTCTCCTTTCTGTCTTCTTCCTTCCCCTCTTTCCTTCTTTTTCCTTCCTTGCTCTCTTCCCCTCTTTCCTTCTTTTTTGTCTTTCCCTTTCTCCTTTCCTGTCCCTTCTTGATGCTCAAATGCAAAAGGGGAAACATTTCTCGATGTCTCCATGCTGTGATCAAATGCCACTTTTGCTACTAGTTTGTGGCCACTTAAAAGACTGAGAACAAACTAGGCTCAGTTTATCCCGTGCTTGCATTTAGTGGGGGCATCCACAAACAACAGTACAGCTGTGGCTGTACTATGATAGTTGATCAGAGCTCCTCTGTTTTTTATGTGCAACAGCTTTAGTATTTAGGATCAGAGGTAAGTTAGTTGCTTTTCTATTAATACATAATAGATAATAGATAATACATAATACATAATAATAGGCCCACAGAGAGGGCCTCCTCGGGGTGCCATCAGCCAAGCAATGCAGGCTGGTGTCCCCCAGGGGGAGGGCCTTCTCTGTGGGGGCCCCCACCCTCTGGAATCAGTTGCCCCCAGAGATAAGAAGAATCCATGACCTCCGTGCCTTCCGCCGTGCCCTTAAAACATTTTTTTCCCAACAAGCCGGGCTGGCCTAAGCAAAGCCTTTTAAATGATTTTAAACTGGGGTGTTTTTTAAATTTGGGCCAATTTTGATACTCTTTTTAATTTGTTCTTAATGTTTATATAGTGTGTTTTTACTTGGCTGTACACCGCCCTGAGTCCCCAGGGAGAAGGGCGGTATAGAAATCCAAAAATAAATAAATAAATAAATAAATAAACAAACAAACAAACAAATAAATAAATAATCCTTAAAAGGGCTCTCCTGTAGGGACCCTGCCATGGTCTAATTCAGACTGGAAATATAGCAAAGGAAAATATTTTTCTCCACTCTGCTTTGTCCTGTTTTCCCCACTGGAAATGGCTGTTTGCAACACACAAGGAGGGGATACTTTCCTAAGAGCTCACAATTCAAGATTACCAATGTTAACTTGGATTGCCAACAAAGTTCTGTCTGTGACAAAACAGAACTCAAAATTGCTTTCTCCTTTGAACTCGGGCATCTCCAACCAAGTTGCCTCTCCCTCCCTCCCTCCCCTCCTTCTTTCCCTTTTTTTTTTAAAGCTGCCAAAGGTTCCGGACAGGCTTCCCATTTTGACCCCTCCCCCATCGTTCCCTCTGCACCTGACGGGCCTCTGCGTGGCTCTCAGCTAACTTCTCTCACTTTGACTCTCGTTCCCTCCCTGGTTTTAAGCCACCTCTTCCTCAAATGCTCTCCTTCACTCACATACAATGCACGCCCACAAAAACACACCACACAAACAATATCCCACTCACACCAAACCCACAGATCCAGACACACACACTCACACCCCAAACACTTCGCCGTTACCCAACAAACACCTCGCTCCTCCCCAAGCACAAAACGCTCCTTCTACTGCTGCTTCTCCCCACCTCCGCCTTCCCAAACATAAATCTGTCGTGCCCGCCCCTCACCTACCCGACTCCCTCGCACCCGGGGGTAGCCGGAACAAGCAGGACCAGCCACACAGTAGCAACACACCATTTCCACTGACTTGAAGTCCTTGCCCCACGCTGCCAAAACACCTCATCCCTCTTTGGAGAGGAGCTGTAGCACGCAGCCTTCGCTGGTAGTCGCCACTTCAGCCTCCCACCCGCACTCTGCCACCAATTAACTACATACTCACACACACCCCTTGCAAATTTTCAACTTCTCACACTTCGGCTCAGTAGTGAAATCTAAAATTTGTTACTACCGGTTCTGTGGGCGTAGCTTGGTGGTGGTGGTGGGTAATGTGACTGGGTGGACGTGGTCAATTTTTTTTCCCTTTTAAAACCATTTTTTCTACAACTTCTTCGGCGAAGAGGTTGTAAAAAATGCTTTTAAAAGCCTCTGCCGATCAGGCAACTCAGCTGGGATTATCAACTGACGATCCCTTTGATGATCCCAGCTGAGCCGCACGATCATCAGAGGCTTTTTTTTTTTACTTTTAAAAGCATTTTTTTGGCCGAAGAGGTTGTAGAAAAAATGCTTTTAAAAATTAAAAGAAAAAGCCTCTGATGATTGTGTGGCTCAGCTGGGCATGGGGGGGGCAGGGATTTTTGCTACCAGTTCTCCGAACCACCCGCCTCCATCGCTACCGGATCAGGTGATCCGGTCCGAACTGGGAACATTTCACCCCTGCTTCGGGTCTAGAAAAACATGCTATTTTTTAATCGTCTCATCAAGCCACAAATACCTCCGAACAGGGCCCGGATCTCTAACAAATGGGGGGGGGAGGCAGAGGCTGCTCAGTCCTACGCCAGAGTCCACAAAGCCTCACAAATTTCTCTCCCTTCCAGCGGCGAGCGCGCAAGGGCTGGCATCCTGGGTGAAAGGAAGCACTCAGAACGCAGTCCCCAGGCACCCGGTCAGTCTGGGCTGGGTCGAGGCGCCGCGGGCCAGTCCTTCAATGTTTCCAGGGTGGCAGCGTGGCCTGGATCTAACCACCTCATGGGGTCGATCTGGCCCGTGGGCCTTGAGTTTGACACCCCTGCTATAGAAGGACTGTTTTTTTATGATGCACCTTGAGCTGATAGCAGGGATTTAAAAAAAAAAGTTTTCCAAAGTCAATTTATTTTAGAATATGGGTAGCATCAGCAGTGTCACTATGGTAGTCTCCAAAGTTTTCTCTTTTTTTGCAGAGATAAATGTAGAATTGTGATTAGGTTGCAGCTCTCTTGCCGGCTGTGCAAGGCAGGCGTGGGGCTGCCCTTGGTCGCCTTGCTCCACTGGTAGCCGCCTGTCAGGGCCCTATCGTGAGCGGCCACCAGTGGAACCATGCTGCCTCACCTAACGCCGCCCGACGCACAGCCGGAATGAGAATTGCAGCGCCCGCCAGGGCCCAAAGAGCACTGGGCTTAGCGTAGCTGTAGCCCAGCACCTGCAGCACTGAGTAGGTGTGCAGGCTGGCGCTCAGCAGCCCAAAGGCGGCAGCGGGTGAGGTGGCACAGACAGCATGGCTCCACAATGGCTCCACCATGGCTCCAGGTGGCCAATCACGATGGGGCCCTGGCAGGCTGGTGGTGCTCATTCCGGTTGTGCGTGGGGTAGCTCCAGCAGGAGGTAGCAGAGGCTGCTAGGTAGCAGCTGGGGCTTGGTGGTGGGCTGGGCTGGGTGGAAGGCGAGGCAGCTGCAGAAGCAGATGCCAAACACTGTAATTACCAGTAACATGATGAATATAGAGTTCCCCATTGACTTTGCTTGTCAGGTCGCCTCACTCGGCCTCCTAACCAAGTTGCTGGTAAGACCATTCTTGAAGGAGGCGCGAGGCGCATGGGGTCTCCTGCTGCTTTTACAGCCACAATTGGCTGCAAAAGCAGACGTGCTTCTTGGAGGAGGTGGCCGGAGTGGCACCTGCAAATCAGCTGTTCCGTGGATCAAGCTGCTGGTAAGACTTTTAAGCAAGGAGGCGCAAGGGGCAGCTCGCCCCGCCCCCCAGTACATGGGGATAAAAAATAAGACCTCCCTGAAAATAAGACCTGGTGCCTTTTTTGGTGGCCCAAAAATTATAAGACCAGGTCTTATTTTGGGGAAAACACTCTGTGTGTGTGTGTGTGTGTTTGTGTGTACACACATTGGTTTTTTGTCTCTCTTCCATGCAACCACTTAATATGTTTGTTAAGATTTTTGCCCTTCCTGATTTAAACTTACTAAGATTTATGATGAAAATGACCAGGGTGTGTAAACCTGAGAATTCTGCTGTCCTTTTCTCTTTCCCTTCTCTTTGTGTGTGCATGTGTGTCTAAGTCTTCATGTGTTAGGTAATTGTAACTGTTAAATGTCTTTGATCCCTAGAGACAAGAATTTTTAACTGTTAGAAAATAATGTTGAAATAAGCAATGAAAAGAAAAATACCTTTACCCTAGTTTGCCTGGCCAACAAAACAGGGTGAAGAGAACTGTGTCCCCTTTTTCTTTCCTCCCTGTAACGTTAAAAAACAGTCCAGGTTTGTCAGGAGGGAATGTTTAAGCTCATTTAGAAGAAAAGGTTTGTTTGTTTGCATTTATTCGAAATAGCATTCTTCTTATCAAGTTACTTTTCTTATCAGTAATCAGTAAAACTACTATGCAACTAATCCTGGAACACATAAGCATTTTTTCAATCTCTAAAATAATGTGGTCTATTTTAAAGCAAATGTTAAAGGTAGATTCTCCATGCCTCTGACAAATTGTACACATTAAAATATTAGGCTTATAAAATTACTAGCTGAATACCCGTGCTCCACTACGAAACTATGTGATCGGGCTTGATAAATCGACACTTACAGCTTGAAAATTAATGAGTAGTTACGATATGCCTCTCCTCTCCCCTTCTTTCCCTCAGCCTTGCCCCACAGAAGGCTCCCCGATCCTATCCCCTTCTCTCCCTCAGCCTTGCCCCACAGAAGCCTTCCCTATCCTATCCTGTCACGAGTATTTTCAGGGTTGCTGCGGCTACATGATTAGCCACAAAAGAGGTATGGCCTCAATCAACCCATCTGCTGTAAGCAATTACCTGCAAGCCTTTCCCGCCCTAGATAATTGCAGGTTTGCTCACAATATAAGCAAGGACCTTTCGGCTTGCTACTTGGGCCTTGACAACCGGTCAGGCCTGATCCAGCTAGTGTTTACTGCTGGAAGAAGATTGCAGAGCCCAGCACGATGCTGTAGAAGGGAGGAGATGCAGATAAGGACTCCAGACGCCGGCTGCTGAGATACTCCCACAGATGCTTGTGTTTTTGCTGTTTTTAAGCACACAAGCCAACGGTTAGGTTGTGCTGGAAATTCTTCTTCACACAGACCCTCAAGCCACGTTAGTGCTTGAACTGCTTTTATTCTCAGGTGACTTTTTTATTGTGAAGTCTACGCTGCCGCCCTTCGTTTGCCTTGATGACGTGTCAACGCCAAAGACGTCCACCTTTGTATTAACCTTTGTTTCTTGTGAACTGTTTTGGGTATTGTGGAGAGGAATCTAGGGAGATAGCCTGGCTTCACATACCCAGATAAGACTTTGCTTTTAATGTGGTTTTTAAAGGCACAGTGTCTTTTTAAGTATTTTAAATTAAATTATATATTTATTCAAGACTCCTTTGTCGGCTTTATTTCAATCCCAGTACATTTGCCCATGAGCTGGTTCACGGTCCGGGGTACCCCTCAACCCCACACCCCACAAGTACACGTCAACATTTTTATAAAAACCAGTTAATTATATCTAATTCATTCATAATCCAATATCATTTCAACTTTCTTTTCTTATTTAGTTAAGTTCCAAGTATGCAATTGAAAATATTCCAGTTGCTACAATCCCCTTCATTAATTAAAAATATTCCAATTATTACATTCATCACACATCCATATAGTTTAAAATAATTTCATTAAAAATACAATTTCATCTGTTCTCTAAGATTCATTTTACTTACCCCATATTCCTCTTCCATTTCTCTCTCTTTCTATCTTTCTATTTTCTTTTCTTTTTCTTTTTCTTTCCCCTTCTTTTCTTTTGTATTTTAAATTCCTGAACTCTCTTTTCCCTTTTTCTTATCTTTCCACTGTTAATCCCAATAACAGTGGGAGCATACCACTGTTTTTTGTTTTTTAAGAGCATACACTCTTCTATTTTGCTGTATCTTTCCCATTCTTTTACAACGCTTTGCTCTTTTTCTTATGTTTTCACTGATAATCCCAGTGTAATCATTTATGTTTTTTATATTCTTTCTATTCCTCCCTTTTTTCTTTCTTTGTTTGTTTCCCCTTTTTCTATTTCTTCCATTGTTAATCCCAATGTAATATTTGAAATTCTCCTTTTTATTATTGCTACCCACATAATCATTTAATTTTCCATAATCAATCTCCTTGTCTTTGTCTTCTTCTTTATTGTCAGTCTCTTTTTCTTGCTTCTCATTAGTTGTTTCCTTGTCAGCTTGAATGTATCCTAAATCAGTTATTTGGTCATCAAGTTTCAATTTTCCATGCAAGATTGCGGTCATTTTCCTTATTTCCATTTTCAATGATAAGCACATTGTTTCCATCATTTCTTTAAGTTCCTGCACCATTTTGTTCTTTCTAGGTTAATATTATTCCAATTGAAGTTACGTTGTAATTCTCTTTTTTTTCCCCAAAGCCAAGACACTTGTGAACAAACAAAGCCTCCTTTAAAATTCTCACATGCTGTTATCCCTTTCAAGGTCCAAGTTTTTTTTTCTTGCCAAAACAAAGATTCAGTGTTGCAATAATTTTTTTTCTCCTGAAGATGGCTCTCTGCAATCCACTATTACAATCAACAAGCTGGAAAAGTATCCATTTTGTTTGCTGTCAGCTTTAAACAATTTTTACTTATTTAATTTTTCTTCTTCTTTTTTACCTTTATATGCACCAAATCAGTTTAAAATTCAGTCCAGATTTGCATAGTCCAAATTCAACATTACATTCCAATTTAGTTTCAATTTAAAGTCATTAACCGGTCCTTTCTGTTACAAGTTTTTCTTCCTTCTTTATCCTTCCTCCTTTTAAAGTTCCCAAATTAAAAAAGGATCTTTTCTGGTTCTTAATTCTTCTGATTTTTTTTTAAAGTTATCCAAATAGTTAAATCCAAAAAAATCAATTTTCAGATTGGGTTTTATCACTTTATAATTTCCGCCTTAATCTTCTTTTTCCGTCTTTTCCCACACCTATTAGCTGCTGTTATCACACCAGGACATTTACAATTGTTTTAAAAATCCTCTTTTTTTCTTTCTGCCTATGAGTTAAATATCATTCACCCGGCATCAATATTCCACTCAATTCTCTACTCCTGCACAGTGCTTGGTCCAGTTGCCCCAGCTTACTGGCAGTCGTAATGGCCACCCCCCCCCCACTGCAGAGTCAGAAAGAATTTCCTCTGACCTCTGAGGAACTTGCCTGTTCCTCTGGGTCTTCCGAGGTGCCTCTCTTTCTTCCCTGTCCCTACAGGACAGATCCGGTCCAAAAACCCTTCTACAGTGGTTCGTCAGCCCGGGATTTCGCAGTGCTTATCAGAGCCCGCTAATCCCCGACTGTCTTGCCGCGACACTTCCAGTTGAATCGAGTAATATTTTATTTGGGGAAATGAAGTGGGGGGAGTTTGATTCCTTTCCAGAGCAGGTTAGTGGGGTGGGGAGGGAATGGGGATTTTGCAGTATCCTTCCCCTGTCACACTCACCAAGCCACGCCACACACACCAAGCCACACACACAGAACCGGTAGTAAAAAAATTTGAAACCCACCACAGCATAAGTCCAACTTAATATGCTATTCCTGGTATGTGATGTTTTGTATACATACAGAGAAAGAAGCACTCTTGTAATTTTTGACTTTTAGGCTTGCTGTCAAACATCAGCCATGATACTAATGACTGTTTTGAACAATATACAGTACATGAATGGCTATTTTATATGTGAAATTATGACTGAAATATTTCTGCATCTATATTGGTTCACACTGTCAGGAAGTTTCTCTTTAGTTTTAGGTTGCTTCTCTCTTTGTTCAGTTTCCATCCATTGCTTCTTGTTTTGCCTTCTGGTGCTTTGGAAAATACATTGCCCCCCTTCTTCCTGGCAGCCCCTTAAAAGCCTGTTGCCTATCACACTCTTAGGCAAAGCATGTGAGCCATTTCCTCCTTTCAGTGGTCCATGAAAGTGCATCTATAGTATGTAGATAATAAAGTTGAAAAAAGGTGAACAGAGGCTGGGTGTGACAAGGAAAGGCTGGGAGGGGAGGGGAGGGGCCAGGTGAGGCACCCCTTGATGTGAGTGACATTGAGTTGGCCATGCCTACCCAGTCACATGTCCATCAAGCCATGCCCACAAAATAAGCCACACTCACAGAACCGGTAGTAAAAATTTTTAGAATCCACCCCTGTGCCAGACCTCCAGAGTGTCTGCCCAAGCCCCTATCTTCCTTTCAAAAGTGTCTTCCTGCATTTCCAATTCCATTTTTAAATCTCTTAAAATACTTTTTCCTTGATTCATTTCATCAGTCATTATTGTCTTTAGTATCTTCTCCTTCTTGTCTTCTTGCTTTATTTGCTGATTTGTCTGTTCTATCTTTTCCTCCATTCTTTCTGTTTCCCCTCCCTTTTCCTGGACATTTTGATCTTTATTCATTGTCCCTTGTAGAATATTTTCCATTTTCTCACCTATGCTATGCATTAGGTTCTTATCTCCCTGTAGTTTTTTGTCACAGTGTCATTGATACTTTGGAACATCAACACCATTTCTTTTAAATTCCACTCATTTCCTCTGGTGGAGCATCTTGTCTTTTTTTAAAAAATAGTTTTATTGAACATTTTCCAACTTTAAAAAACACAAGTACAAAAGAAAAAAAGAAAAAAAGAAAACAAATACAAATACAAACAAATAAAAAACACAAGCAACACAACAGTGTAATATAATTTTACGGCTTTCCGTATCAGCAGTTTATTCTGTTTTGTAATTCACTATTCAATATTTGTCTTCTCATAAATTTTAACAATTCTAGTAATACTATAATAATTATATTATAATAATATACTACTATAGTAGTATATTATTATAATATAGTACTATAGTATATACTATAAATGTATATAGATTTATCTTTATATTATATTCAATGGTTTTTGAACTTTTATTTCTTGCTTTGGCTTCTATTCTCTAGCCACTTGTACAGTCTACTCCAAATTTTATAATAATCGGACTCTTCTTTCTTTTAACTCCATAGTCATCCTGTCCATTTCAGCACATTCAAGTATCTTCCTAATTACTGGAGCATCTTGTCTTATTTTAGTAAGTCTCACTCTTGCTCAATAGTCCCAAAACCATATATTCAGGCCTAACATTGCTCCTCAGAGAGTACAATTATCATAGTTCTTTATATCCCAGGATTATTCAATCAGTTCCATTTAGATAGTTCAAGAAACTTTCCAAATATCTCCTTACATCCACTCTATAGGTTTAGTCATATATCTTAACATTCAAAAATCACTTTATTTAGGTATCTTCTTTGTTCTCAGTTGAACCTCCAGTAATAGATAAATATAGAATAGTTGGTATCAACGCAGTCCTCCAGATAAATGTTCTCTTATCAGAAATTTCTCAAGACTTGTAGGGGTAAGGTATATTTTCCATTCATCAGTAGATGGCACCCTCATCTTAGGTTTCAGAATAGTCTCAGATCTCACAAATATCTAATTTTAATTCAATTTATGCAAAGTCAGTTATTAAGTAAATAGTTCCAGCATTTTAAAATGCCTTTCCAAAAACAACACCTACCCAATTTAAAAGTCAAATTTTCTATGTTTTAAAAGTTTTTTACTTTTCTCCCCTTAGTTCCTTTCTTTTGGGTCTGGAATTTTTCTCTAAGTAATTATTCACTGCTTCAACGAATAGTTCTAAGAGTCTCTTTTCCTGATTTTTTTTTCCTTTTAGGGTTAGATTCTAGATAAAAAAGGAATCATCTCACCCAGTTGCAATCACTGTTCATATACACTGCTCCTGCACTTCCTTTGTTGCTTCGGCTGTCCCAGCTTCATGGCAGCCATGATGGCTGCTTCTTCTCCTCATTGTGGATGAGAGGGAAAATAGCCGGGGGTGAAATGGGAGAGATGCAACTCTCTGCGACCTAACAGGGTGCATCTCTTTTCTGCACCACCCCTCCAGGGTGGGTTTTCCTTTTGGAGCCCTCCAATGGGGAGAACTTGGTGCAGGAGCATGGAGACCCACTTCTCGCATCCGATCTCACTGAGATGTCAGCTGGAAGTCGGTCCATTTAATTCTTTTACTCTATTATTCTAGAAGACTAACATCTAAGAATAGAAATCTCAATTTGAATTTTCTTTTTATAAAATCTTCTAAATTTTGGGATTAATGAAAATAACCTTTGGGGGGAAAATCCTTTAATGATGTGCCCGGTGTCCCAGCTGAGAGACAGCCTGGCAGCCCAGCTGAGAGATGAAGAGAAGGCCCAGTGACCCAGCCTGGCTGCCTTACAGAGGCAGTGAAGTGCAAATGGAGGCATTTGAACAGAGGAGAAATGGAGCTAGGTGGCAGCAGACCAATGGCTGAGAGCAGCATGGTGGACCCTGAACAGCAGCTATGCAGAGCTAAGTGGCAGAGGAGTAGAATGCCCAGACCCATGACTCAGCATGGCATACCAGTGGAGTCCCTAGAGCAGTGACTGAGTACAGTGCAGTGGAACAGCAGCAGCTAAGAGCTGTGTGGCAGACCAACTGAGCAGCGACAGAGCAGACCTAAGCATGATAGCAGGCTGGAATGCCCACAACAATGACTTAGAGCAGCATGGCAGACCAGCAGTGGCTGAGAACAGCATGGTAGAGCAACTGAGCAGCGACTAAGCACCCAGATCAGCACATTAGACCTGAAAATCCCAGCCGTGGCCTGGCAATTTAAGGGCAAGAAGGCAGAGAACAAAAGGATAAGTACCTAAGACTTGTAAACAGAAAGGAAAGGGATAAACTTTCAAGGCAGGATGTAGAGGGTTAAGAGCTAAGCATCTCGTAGAAAAAACCCTGAGATTTCTAACCTAAAGAAGTCCATAACATTTCATAAAGGGCCAAGAACTATAATAAATTCATAAATTTTTAAAATTTCTAAAAAAATTTAAATTCATTTTTGTCAAATTTTTACATTCTTTTTTCAATTGTCAATCTTTTTTCAAGTTTTCAATTTCTTTTTAATTTTAAATTCCATTTTCAATTTTTAAATATTTTTTTAAAAATTCAATTTTTTAATAAAATTCTTTTTTCACTTTTTTCAATTTACTGATTTTAATTCTTTAGAAACTTTTAAATTCTTAATGATCTAAGAAGAAAAAATAAAAAATCATGAAAAAAAGAGACAGACATTTAAAATAGGGAAGATAGTGATGATTTTTTTCAAGAAAGAGAACAAAGTGTCAAGAACTTTTGTAAACTATTTGACACTTTGTAAAAGGAAAAATAATGTTTTAGAAATTTTTAATTTTTGACAAACAAAAAAATCATGGACATAGAGACTGACATTATAGTGACTTACAAAATATGTCATATGTTTGAGCTTATGCCCACAGAAGACCGAAACTATATATGTATCAAATGTAAACCATATGAATTAGTAGAAAAAATGTAAAGCTTTACCCTGAAACTCAATGAACAAAGTGAGAATCCCCAACCTAAACAAGAAACCTACACCAAAATTAAAAACAAGAGAGAGCAAACAGATACACCTAAATTGAACACAATTTAGAACTATTCAAAAGGGACAGACCTAATAAAAGAGGAGTTGGAATCTACAGATCACTACATCTCTACAGAAATCCACAAAACCAAGGATAAAAACCTCCCACAATCCATATAGGTCAATATAAAATGAAAAAAGAATGACATTGCTATAGGCCCGTGATGGCGAACCTATGGCACGCGTGCCACAGGTGGCACCCAGAGCCCTCTCTGCCGGCACACGAGCCATTGCCTAGCTCAGCTCCACTGCGCATGCGCAATTGCTTTCTGCCGTCCAGCTGATTTTCGGGTCTGCTCTGCAAGTGGCATGTGTGGGGAGACCTACCTTTCTCCTCACTTTCTGCTGCCTGTGCCTTCCCAGATCTCTGGAGATTCCCCTCCCAGCGATGTTTTGGGAGGTGAGGCTTTTTTCCCTCCTCCCCCGGCCGTTTCCAATCAAGGAAACAGTCGGTCCACTTAACAGAGAAGATGGCAAGGAAGTAACAGGCAGCAGAGAGAAAGCAAAACTGTTTAACTCATCCTTTGCATCAGTCGTCATGCAAAAAGAAACTATAGCCTAACCTACCACAAACATCACTGTTAAAGGCAGACTAGAAATAAAAATTAAAATAAGCAAGAAAGTGGTTAAAGAATGCCTATCTGATCTTGATGAATATAAATTACTGGGATCTGATGGATTACATCCCGAAGTTCTGAAGGAGCTGGCAGATGTTATCTCAAAACCATTGTACCATATTTATCAATATGGAACAATGGAGAATTACCTGAGGATTGGAAAAGAGCTGGTGTGGTTCACACCTTCAAAAAAGGAAGAAAAAAAATAGACCCAGGAAACTACACACCAATCAGTCTAACATCAACACTTGGGAAAATACTGGAATAAATAATCAAAAAACAGATCTGTGAACATCTAGAAACAAATAAAGTTATAACTGGTAGCCAGCACGGGTTTATTAAAAACAGATTATGCCAAACCAATCTTATTTCATTCTTTGACAAAGTGACTAAATTGGTAGACCAGCAAAATGCTGTGGACATAGTATACTTAGACTTCAGTAAGGCATTTGACAAAGTAGACCTCAACCTACTTCTTAGTAAGCTAAAAAAAAAAGTATCACCATCAGATGAATTTGTAACTGCCTGAAAATTTTTACTCAACAAGTCATCTACATGGTACTACATTTACCTGGAGAGAAGTAAGCAGTGGGGTGCCTGCCACAGGGCTCTGTCTTAGGCCCAGTATTCTTCAATATCTTCATAAATGACTTAGATGAGGGAATAGAAGGGGAACTCATCAAATTTGCAAATGACACTAAGGTGGCAGGAATAGCCAACATCCCAGAAGATAAACTCAGGATCCAAAAAGATCTTGACAGACTTGAACAATGGGCCCTATCCAACAACATGAAATTTAATGTGAAGAAAAGCAAGGTTTTTTACACTTAGGCAGGAAAAACCAAAGGTACAAGTACAGATTAGGCAAACCCTGGCTCAAAAACAATAACTGTGAGAGGGACTTGGAATCCTAGTGGACGATCACTTAAATATGAGCCAGTAGTATCTGGCAGCAGCTAAAAAACCTTAAACAATCCTTGATTGTATAAACAGAAACATAGAATCAAAATCATGTGAAGTATTAGTACCGCTTTATAGAGCCTTAGTAAGGCCACACCTGGAATACTGCATCCAGTTTTGGTTACCACGTTACAGAAAAGATGTTGAGACTTTGGAAAAAGTCCAAAGACCAGCAACTAAAATGATTAAAGACCTGGAGACTAAAACATAAAGAACAGTTGCTGGATTTGTGTTTGGCTAGTCTAGAGAAAAGAAGGACTAGGGGGGTGACATGATAACAGTATTTCAGTATTTGAAAAGTTGCCACAAGAAGGAGGGGGTCAATTTATTTACCAAAGCACTTGTAAGTAGGATAAGAAACAACTGGATGCAAACTAATCAAGGAGAAGCAACCTGGAACCAAGGCGAAACTTCCTAATAGTGAGAACAATTAACAATTAACCAGTGGAATAGCTTGCCATCAGAAGATGTAGGTGCTTCATCAATGGATGTTTTTAAGAAGAGACTGGACAGTCATTTGCCTGAAATGGTATAGGGTTTCCTGCTTGAGCAGGGGGATGGACTAGAAGACCTCCGAGGCAGTGGTGGGACTCAAATAATTTAACAAATGGTTCTCTGCCCTAATGACCGGCTGAGTAGGCATGGCTGAGTGGTCATGTGACTGGGTGGACATGGCCAACTCGACATCACTCACATCGAGGGGGCCTCTCCACACCTGGCACCTCACCTCACCCAGCTGCTTGCCTGGGCTATCGGCCGCTCGCCTCACCACCAAAATTTTTATGCAAAATGGAATTGCTTGAGAAACTTTGACTCCAAGTCACTTGGGTTTAAATCTGGTTTAAACTAACCTAATCCATCTCCATGAGTCAGATATCAGATATCTACACATCTTTCTTTAGTTATACCAACTGTCGGGTTCCAAAAAAGAAAAAAAGACTCCAAACCCAACCTGGTTTGTTACTTCTTGTTTTACTCCCCTTCTGGCATAAACTGACAATCATAAACTGAAAGGAATATCTTTTTAGGGCTACTTGCCCATGCTCCCCACCACCTTTCAAACACTAATCACTGCTCCACCCACTCACACACGCTGGTCCCTCCCACATGCTCTGGAGTTGTAATAAACCACACCCGCATGCCTTCAGGCCCATCTTCTTCAGCCTTCGGCCCAATGAAGTCCTTAAGGGAGGACTGCTACTCAGCTGAGTGGCCAGTCCTCAACGGAGGTCCAGGATGGCCTAGGAGAGCGACGGCTGCCTCCCGGCTGCTGCTGAGCCCTCTCTGCTGACATCATTGCCGTGTGATCACCTCTCAGCTATTTGGCAGCCACGCAGTCTGCTCCTGGCATATGCCTGGCTAGCTGGCTCATCTTGGTGTTGCCGCCATATCTCCACCACCAGGAGAGGTGAGTCCTGGCTGGCGGCAAGGCTGGTGGCTCCTGATGGGATGGACAGCATTGGCTGGAGGCTGGTGGCATCTGGCCGGCAGCTAAAGACCCTTTCACTAAAGACATCCTGTAGGTCGGTGTATTCTCTAGGGAAAACCGGCTCCCCTCCAGCATTGAACTGGGTACAAGGGCATCCCTTGTTGCATGCCACCACTGGAGCATGGGGTAGTTTCTCATGGGGCGGCGGATCGGGTCCTAAGCCTATCCTTAAGTGTCGATAACCAACCCCGCCATATTGTAGGGCCCCGTTTGTCCAGCCAGGCTAGGCCCAGGACAATTTCCTCGGTTATTCGAGGGACCACTACGAAACATAGTACCTCCCTATGTTGGCCGATTTCCAACCCCACCTTCTTGGTAACATGCATGGCTGGTTGGCCTCCCAACAAAAAACCATCCATCTACTCAAACCGGATTGGCTGAGCTAAATTTTGTAGTGCCACCCCAGTTCAGAGGTGACAAACTCGCTCATGAGGCACGGGTGCACCCAGAATCTATGAGGGCATTGCACCTCCGGCGCTGACTTGCCTCTAACACTACTTGTACTACAAAGGGCTTGATGGGCATACAAACCAATGGATTGGCCTCCCCGTCGCTCTCGCTGGTGTCGGTGCTGTTCATCAGAGCGGATACCTTTTCTCCTGGGGTTGACTGAATCCTCTGGCGTGCCCCACGGGACTTCTCCAGAGTGGCTCTTATACTCTTTTGTATAAAGAGTATAATTTTGTGCTGGTAGAGCCCAGGGATGCCTTGGGACACACTCAGAGCACTTGGTGGCTCTGTGTCCTGGCTTCCCACTACTGAAGCACATCATGGGTGGCCCCCGGGTGGGGCCCTTTCTGTCACAGGCAGCAATTGTTAAGGATATTGATGTTGTTTTACCAACCAGCAGAGTAACTGCAC
>WNWU01003465.1:0-11830 GCA_012654045.1 Ptyas mucosa | reverse complement strand
ACAAGAACGCAGTGACAATCCCCTTCTTTGCCAGTTGAGCGAATATCAGGTACATCATCACATAAGGCACATCTTCTTACGCAGATACTCGTGTTGAGCTGCTGGGAGTGGCTTGTTGAGGATATCTGCAATCTGATCATGTGTAGATACATATTGCATTTTAACAAAACCTTTTTTCACCAATTGTTTTATGTTTTGATAACGGATGTCAATGTGTCTGGACCTAGAACCTGTGAAATGTGATTCAGAAATATAAACCACCGATTCATTGTCTTCCATTACGGTGATTGGTCGGATCGGACGTGTCCAGATATCTGTGACCAAAGCATCAAACCAAGTTAGAGAATTACATGCATCTGAAACACAAGCATATTCAGCTTCAGTAGATGAACAAGAAACAAAATTCTGTTTAGGCACTTGCCAATAAACAGGACATCCATTTAAGAACATCATATAACCTGAAGTACTTTTGCGTGATTTCTTATCACTCGCCCAATCAGAATCTGCATAACAACATAACTCTGCATAATCAGTATGTGTTGGTTCTAACAATAACTTCATGTGTTTTGTGTGCCTTAGGTATCTCAATAATTTCTTGGCGCATGTCCAATGAAACTGTTTTGCCTTACCTACGTGTCGTGACAAGAGATTAACACTAAGTGCAATGTCCGGTCTGGTCCAACTACTAATGTACAACAGTGACCCGATGACTGAACGATAAAGTGTTTGATCTTCGAACTCAGGACTCGGTTCTTGTGTCAAGTTGTGAAAATCTGTTTGCATGGGTGTCTTTGTTGTGTTAGCATCCTTCATGTTGCAATGATGCAAAATTTGCTCAATTTTGTCTTCTTGTGAAAGACTAAACCCCTTCTGTGTTTTGTCAATCTGAACACCTAAATAAGTGCTAATATGACCTAAAGATTTCAATGTGAAGTATCTCTGCAAAGCTTTGGCAAAACTTTCACTCATCTGCTTATTTGGACCAATATAAACAATGTCATCAACATAAACAAGAACTATTTCATATGCATTGTTAGATCTTTTTGTGAACACGCACTCATCAGTTTCGGACTTAATAAAGCCGATTGAATTTAGTTTGTCAGTAAGACATAAGTACCACATTAAACCAGACTGTTTCAGACCATAAAGACTTTTTTGTAGAAACCAGGTATTCCCTTCTTGCTGTCGGAACCCTGGAGGACCTCTCACGTGGATCTCTTCATCTAGGTCAGCATGTAGATAAGCCGTGTCCACGTCGAACTGGAAAACTTCTAAACCAAGGTTAGTTGCAGTTGCTAAAGCAATTTTTACACTCTCAGTTCTGACTGTCGGTGAGTAGGTATTTGTGTAGTCCTCAGGATAACGTTGAGCGAAACCCTGAGCTACAAGTCTGGCCTTGTACAATGACTCACCATTTGGTTTCTTTTTGATTCTGTAGACCCATCGAGTGCCAATGATTCTTTTGTTTGCTGGAGGTTTTGCAGGTGTAAATACCTTAAGTTTCTTTAGACTGTCCATTTCAACCTGCATTGCATCATACCACTTCTCTTGCTCTGAATCAGGAAGATACTGGATTTGTGTGAATGTATCAGGTGGAAGTGTAACATTGCAAATCAAAGGCAAGGGTGCTTTTGTCAGTTGCCACGAAAATCGTTGTGGAGGGATTCCTTTTGTGGCCCTCTTGGAACGTCTCGGAACAACAGTCCATTCTTCTTCTACTTCGTCCTCGTCCTCACATTCATCGCTAGCATCAGCATCCGCGGCTCGCGAAGACGGAACATCAGGTGGAGAAGAACTGGTGGATGGAACTTTTGCCTGTGAATTTTGATCATCAGGCTGCGTGGCATCAACAACATCATCTCTAGGAAAGTAAACTCCAGGATCATTGGAATGAATCCTGGACCAGTCAACATCTTCCTCAAAATTAGCAGATTGGGAAATCACAAATACATGTTTAGAGTCAATAAATTTGCTCCATTTTGAGTTATCATCAATACCCATAAATCTCAGTCTCTTTGCTACTGGACCTCCTTTTCTTCTTTGAGCTAAGGGAATGTTCACCATAGCGTATGAACCAAAAATATGGAGCTTTTTGAGATCTGGTTTGTAACCATACATCATGAAGAAAGGAGTCTGATTTATTACACTGCTCCAAGTACGGTTGACAATGTAATTTGCATATTTGATAGCTTCACCCCAGTATGGCATACTAAGGTTGGCGTCTTCTAGGAGACAACGCATCATGGTTTGCAGGACCCCTTGTCGTCGTTCTACGACCCCGTTATGAGTTTGATGAATAATTCCATTCTTACGCATCCAATCCTGGAAACGCTGAGACATGAATTCGGCACCACGATCACTCTGGATTCTGGCGATGCGAACTTGGTGTTGGGTAGAAACAAGGGCTGCAAAGTCTTTAAAGATCTGAAAAGTCTCAGATTTTCCTTTCATAGGAAATACATATCCATATCTAGAATAATTATCAACAATTGTTAGAAAATATTTCCTGCCACCAAGTGTTGGCGGAAATGGGCCAATTATGTCAGTGTGTACCAAATCAAAAATGCGTGTTGACAGGCGTGTAGTGTGTTTGGGAATGGCTGCTGCTTTGGATTTGGCTTTCTTGCAGACAGCACAATCCAAAAATACCTTACACCCCTTTAGATCCAAACCTTTTGCGAATTCCGGCATTTTTCTAAGAACACGGAAACTGGTATGCCCCAATCTTCTATGCCATTTGTGGATACACCTGTAATGCAAAGGTTTATCAGTTAGTGAATTTTCAACATTAACAGTTTTATGAGGAACCTCAGGCTTGCTCTGAGCAACCTGTTTCCTAATTTTCTTTTTGTTGGCTTTAGGAGCCTTTGGAGTAGCAACAGGATCTCTCTCTGGAGCATCTCTCTCTGGGCCTGCGCTCTCCTTCTTTGGAGTTTGTATACTTGCCTGTGCTTGCGATTTAGGCTTTGGCTTTAAGTAATAAACACCACCAATCAACATGGTTTCAGCAACAATATCTCCATTTTTAACTATGTAACTTGCTTTCTTGAGGTGGTGAACCTGGAACTTTAAAGCTCTAGATAAGTGGGCTTGACTAAGCAAATTGCTATTTGCTGTTGGTATGTAATAAACATCAGGGATGAATGTATCGAGCTCTTCAACATAAACAGTTCCTTTTCCTACCACCTTACAAGGATGATTGGAAAAAGAATAAAGTTCTCGTAGCTCAGGTTCAGGCTCGTGCATCTCTGTGAAAAGTTCCTTTCTGTAGGTAACATGCAATGCTGCACCACTGTCCAAAGTCCACAAAAGCCATCTATCGTACTCTGGATGAGGTTGTGGATTGTTGGTTATTGCTAGTGTAGCAAGTGGAGCTTGTGGATCACGCCTTGGACCACGACGACCTTGTCTTCCACCTCTGCCTCTGCCTCTGGAGTCTGTTCCTCTGGGCTGGTATGAGACGGGAGCTGGTGCTCGTTGGGGACAATCCCGGGTGGCATGTCCCACATAATTGCAGATGTTGCATCTTGGCATCCTTGGAGCGTAGGTCCTTCCTCGGAAGTGACGCCTCGCTGGAGCTCTTGATGCGAGTGGTTCCCTCAAATGTGGCGTGGCTAACATGAAAGCTTCCTCTTCAATTAACAGTCTACATACATTGTCCACTGTGCGTTGAGCAATAGGGACTTGGTTAATTTTTGTAACAGCATCTTTCCATTCATAGCTCAATGAGTTAATGATAATGCTGATCATTTGAATATCATCAATATTATGATCTCTTTCTCTCAATTCTGTTCTGATTCCTTTCAGTTTGGTCAAATGTCCTCCAATTTGATCACCAGGTTTCAATCTCGAACCGTGGAGCTCAGACATGAGCAAACACGAAGATTCAATTGAAACGGGCCTGTAGCAATTTTCCAATTGTGCCCAAATTTGTTGGGCTGTTGCATCAGGCAGAAAAGTGACCTGCAGTTCAGTGTCCATGGACATCGATAATGTTGTGCGAGCTCTAATCTCTAACTCTCTTATTGCAGGAGTCCATGGCTGTGCAGGAGGATTAAAAATCATGCAGTGAGTGCCTTCTCTGAGAAGCAATAGTGTAATCTCACTGACCCAGGCTTTATAATTGCATCCTGACATTTTTAATTTGGACTCACCAGTTAGTGGAGCAACAGAAAATGCCTGATGAGGAACATGCATTTGATATGCTGGCTGTGCCATTGGAGGTGGACCAGGAGCTGGTCTTGGTTGTGCCATGGCTGGGGGCACATATGCAGGCATTTGTGGCTGTTGCATTGGAATCTGCTGTATTCCAGCTGCCATTTGTGCTTGAGCTTGCCTTTGCTGCCTTAAGTATTGTTGTGTTCCATCTAAAGAGACACCAGCACCACCAGGGGGTGTAGGAGATCGGGTCTGTGGAAACACTTGTGGCATTTCAGCCTGAATATTTAAACGAACCAAGGACACATTTGCTAACGTCTGCTGCAACAATTCAAAATGTTTATGCAAACTGTGTTGCCTTTCAGCTTCCTCTTGTAAATTACTTTGGCCAGCAGATGGTGCTGCACCTATAGTCTCAGGCAGGTCTGCATATGTGGCACTTGTAATTTGATCAGGGAGGATTTCATGTGACGTGTGCATTGCTCTCTGTTTTAATTGGCCTGACACAGAATCCACCAGGGGGTGTGTCTTTGGCTCTGAAGAAGAAGCCAAAATGGCGCTTTTAGAGATTTTTAAGTCACGAGGCTCTCTCTTATCTTGCTCAAGCATAAGCAAATCCATCTTAAACTGGGATAGCTCATTTTCATAATATTTGATATGCTCCCGATAGAACTTGATATCTTTCTCACGCTGAGTAAGCTCGGGGCTTTGAGGAGAATAACAAATCTTTTCTCTCGCTGTGTGGGAGGAAAAATGCTCCGCGGTTTGTGAAAACTTTGGCCTTGCACTAAGCATTTCAAATCTTTGGGCTTCTACAGGAATTATCTGTGAAAATGCATGATTAGGAGATATTACTGACCTCAGTCGTTCATCGCCTTCAAAAGCAGCATTTCTTTCATATTGTTGTTCCTGAAGCCTCTGCAAGGGCATTTTATCAGTTTGAGTTTCTCCCACAGCTGTTTCTCCTAGTCAGGTTGTGGAGGCAAGCGGCCGAAAACTTGAAAAACTCCTTTTTGTCTCTTCTTGGTCAGAAGAGTATAAATCAGTTGTGGAGAAATCTCTGGGTTGCATTTTTCCTTTTTTCTTTTTTTTCCCCGGCATGTTAGTAGATAATTAGATTAGCGGTCCTCAGTCGCAAAATTAATCATCCTAACTAACTAGCCTAAGAGGTCTTATCAGAAGTAACAAACAAGGAAAAAGCCATAACTTTTAACCGTCCGACTGCTACCAGGTGTCAGGGAGTTGATTGATCCCATCCTGGCTCTGGGATAATCGCAACCTGGTTTAGAGGTTTGGACCGAGGCTTTTCCTCAAATGTATACATTAAGAAAATAAAACCCGAAGAATTTCTAAGAGAAAACTCATTTTATTGTAAAGTAAAAATAAAGATAACTCTTACTATCTAATTAATTGGCTACATCTTGCCGGCGTTCCTGCCTCACCTCTTGGCAGGAGAACAAAGGAGTAAGAAGAAAGATAATGGAGGCTAGAAAGGAATGCACGCTTGCGCACTTAATACTGATAACAAAACTTGGCAAAACTACAGTAAGCCTATTAGACCAAAAATGACAGCTCAGCTGGGAAATACAAGAACGCAGTGACAGGGCCCCATGGGGCCTGTAGGTTCCACATTCCTGGGGCCCATATGGGTAAGGGATCCATAGCCCGACCCATAGCTGATCCATCACGGTCCCCTCTATTCTGCCCCTGATGCCGTCTGTTCACTGGACCCATCTCCCTGTCTCTCGTTGGCCTAATTTGCGGTTGATTCAAACCACGTATCACCTCCCCCAGGGATGAGGCAGAAGCCTCAGTGATATGGTGTTCTTCCCCCCTAGACCGCCCCTGTATCTGTTCTGGTCTGAATTTGGGGCTGGCCAAATGGAGTCTACTCTCAGACCCCCCCCTCCTGGAGCAGCCCCACCTTGCCAAGTGACTGAAGGATCCAGTCCAGGTGCCCATGGTTGCCATGAGGGCACATCTCAGAAACTCAGAAATTTGCCTCCTCAAACCTCTCCCTTAATATGTCCATGGTGGTCGCTCCAGGCCCAGTGGAGTAGCTCCACTCCCCCTACTCATCTTCGCCCCACTGCCGTTCCCTCCATCCCTGGAACTGAGCCCCTGAGGGGGGGGGTAATTGTATAGTTATTTACTTTGTATTAAATTAGAAGAAGAACAAGTAAAAGAAACAATGATAGCATGGGCAAATTTTTTTGGATACACAATAGAGCTAGATAAATGGCAGCAACTATGGGAAAGAAATTATAAGTTAACAATGGCAACAGCATATAAAGAAAATTTGTATAAAATGTTTTATAGATGACATATGTCACCGGAAAGATTGGCAAAAATGTTTAAAGATAAATCAACTAAATGTTGGAAATGCCACCAGACACCGGGATCGTATTACCATATGTGGTGGACATGTGCAGAAGGGAGAAATTGTTGGGCAAAAATTTGAATATGGTTAGAGAAAATGACAGCAACATATTGATTTAAAACTGGAGTTGTTTTTGTTGGGTATTTTATCTGAGAATGTTAGATAAAATAATCAACCTAATGTATATGCGTGTAAGGGTTAATGTTCTCATTGTTAACCCCTCCCAGAGCTCCTCCTTACCCATGATCCTCCTTCTGTATATATATTTGGTGCTCCTTCCCAGACCACTTCACTTGTCCTGGTATCCTGTGTTTAAGAAACAAAATAAAAGGTGTTAGTCAACAGTAGACTGAATCCTTGGTTCATTTCTGGGCCTGAAAATAAAACATAACAAATTGGTAGCAGCCGATGGTCCTGAAGATCCATCAAAAACAAAACAATGCAGGACACCACCAGCACAAGAAAAGGACCAACCACTAGGTCCTTCAAGAAGAAGATAGCAGCACAAATAATCTCAACCACAAACAAGAATGAAAAAGAAAAATCATCCACGAGAGAAAACTCTCCTGAATTGAAGGATGACCACCTAATCGCTGAAATAAGAAAAGAAGAGAAGAGAGATCTAATAGAAATGATAAAGTCAACCCCAGACGACCCAGTACTGCTAGCGAAACTCCACAGCGTGATAAAGGACCACGGAGCAGCAGCAGATGGAAAAGAAACAAGCAAACATCTACAAAACAGAAATGAATCGGTAAGAGAACTCTACCCCATGCACGAACCAGAAGAAGAAACCAAATGGCTTTTCGCGCCTTTTTCGCGGCCGCCATATTGTGAGATCGACCCGCCAAAAATGGCCGACCTGTCAATCAAAGATCTGGATTCGAATCCAGACAAAAGAAACGAAAATCAAAAAGAAAAGAAATATCAAAATTTAACAACTAATAAAGGGCAAGCCTGGCAAGACTCAAACAAGCCGCCCACCAAAAAGGAAGTAGAAAAAGCCATGCAGCTACTCGAAGCAGCATTCGGGGGAAAGCTAAAAATATCCAAACTGCAACAAGATGAACCCGAATCAACAACAAACTCCACAATCACCAAAATTAAAAAAAGACTAAGCTACCTAGAAAAGCCATCTATAACCTGCAGAAGAAAACACTCCACTTCCTACCAAGAAAACTCAGAAGAGGAAATAGACGCGCCACCAGAAAGAAACCCAAGCCGCAACACGAGGGAAACGAACTACCCGACCGACCAGAAAAACAAAAATACTTACCAAGCTAGCAGAGACTCTCCGACGATCCAGATGGCTTCTAAATCCACCATCGACTACCGAAGAGCCCCCGGAGCCAACGCCAGAGAGCATCGAAACGAATGGAGCCATCCCTGGGAAGCCGCGAACCAGAGCTCCTACCTCGACGATGGCAAAGGCAAAATGAATCGTGAGCATGCGCAGTACCGCTCAGCGCCTGACAGCATAGAAACAAATCAGCACAGACTTGCCTCCAGCATGCCTATGCCCTATTGTGAGTACAGCTATGACAGGAACCATGGACAGCGGCAAGGCATGGGTAACTATATGCATCACACAAACATTTTTGCAACTGATTTAATTAAGCTTAAGGCTGATGGGACAAATTTACAAGAATGGGGACAGAAACTAGAGATTATGTATTTAAAAGAAAATATGTTATTCTTTCTGTATGATCCTCCCACCAAACCTTGGAACTGTGACATAGACTGTCTCCACCACAAAGCATACTATATGATAATAGCCACAATTTCACCATGTATTTTCCCTAGCATAGAACACAACCTTACTGTATCAGAAATATTTCAAAAACTGTACAACCTATTTCAGAGAAACAATGCTGCTTCCACATCCAGAAAATCCAGGGAATTTTATGGGGCCAGATTAAGGGGTGGAATGACTATGAGTGAGCATATTCTTAAACTGAATGCAGCCAGAGTTGAACTCATCCAAAGGGGGGAGGTCATCCCAGAAAATAGTTTAAAAAGTGTGATCATAAATTCCCTTGACTCAAGTTGGGACAATTACATCACTGTATTAGACAACTTAAATATTGAACAGCTCACTCTAGAAGATCTGACTAGTAGGCTCATAGCAGAAGACAGAAACAGGAGAGAGAGATCAACCAGCCGGAGGGATGATGGATATAAAAGAAAGGTAGAACCACGAAACAGGGACAGATACACTTTTGGGTGCCACATCTGTGGGTCAAACAATCACTATCAAAGGGACTGCCCAAGAGGTACTGAATATAGATCACATTACAAAAGCAAGGAGAGACCAGAAAGAAGGGTGAACTTCTCTGGCAGGAACTCCCCTGACTATAGGGAGAAATGCAGTGAGACCAAATTCCAGGTACAAACCTAGAAGTAGAGACAATTCTAAGGAGGGCAGACAGGATTATCAATATGGCCTAGGAGATGATAACATCGAGGTTTCAGACAATCACCGTAATTGGCTCATAGACTCTGGAGCCACGTGTCACACCACATGCAATAAAGAAATACTAGAAAAATTTATACCAACAAACTACTACATCAGGGTAGCAAATCAAAGGAGGGTTTCTGTAAAAGGAATAGGCAGTGTCAACATAAAAGGGGTAGGACAAATAGAGGGGGTGCTCTTCGTGCCCGAAATCCCCCAGAACATATTGGCCACAATAAGGTTAACAAAAGAACATGAAATAACCACATCCTTCAGTAATGGTAAAGCATACATGTATAAGAATAACGAACCCATAAAGGAAATAATTGTAAAAGGGGGATTAGCCTATCTATGCCCTGGGGAAAGAAATTGTGAAAACACATGTAATGAGGTTATAAAGCATGTATCAGGGGATAAACCAAATGATTGTTCTAATGTATCAAAGATTACAAATGGAAAAATGTTACATGATAATTGCGCACACCTGCTGCATAGGAGATTAGGCCACGCAAGCTTCCAAACCATACAAAAAATGTCAGAGTGCTCGGAAGATGTTAAAGTAAAAAATTGTGACAATTACTTAGACTGTTCTGTCTGTAAATCATCCAAAATCAGATGCAAACCCAAACCCAAAAAAGCTTCACGCACAACCCAATCAGTATTCCAATTAGTACATATGGACCTTGTTGGCCCTTTGAGGCCTTCAATTAAATATAGAAAAAAATATTTTTTAACAATTGTTGACGACTTTAGCAGGTATGGCTTTGTCTATACTCTCAACCATAAACACAAAACATTCAAAAGGGTAAAAGAATTCTATAAAAAAATTGAAATCCAACATGGAGTAAAAATCAAGCAGTTTATGACCGATAGAGGTTCTGAATTCTTGTCTAAAGAATTTATTGATTGGACAAATGACCAGGGCATCAAACACTACAAATCCTGCCCATTCTCACCATTTCAGAACGGGATCATAGAAAGAAAAAATGGTTTGTTGCAAACCATGGTTAGATGTGTGCTAGCGGATGCTGGCTTAAGTCAATCATTCTGGGCTGAAGCCCTCTTGTATTCAAATTATACTCTAAATCGCCTCTGGTCAAGTACAGTTGACAAGTCCCCCTATGAAGTCATGTTTAACCGAAAACCAAAGGTGGGCCACCTGCACATTTTTGGGGTGACAGCCGATGTGTATATACCCAAACAGATAAGACGTAAAGGTGACAAAATATCAAAAAAACTTATTTTTATGGGTTACGAAACAGGCATGAAAGGTTATAAATTCATAGATCAAAACAATAATTTTGTCATCTCTAGGACTGCAAATTTCCATGAGCGCAGTAACTGGTCCAAACTACATTTAAATGACTTATGTCAAAATAAAAAAGGTATCGCATTAGAAGAAAGTAATCAGGAGCAAAAAAACACAATCCTAAAGCCCCAAAATAAACCAAAACCAAACCACACTAAACTGTACAAAAAGGAATGGAAGGAGGGACATCCAGTGATACACATAGACAAACTATCCAACAAAGAAACCCGATTCCTACATTCTGATGAAACACCAAAGAATAGACCAATCAGATCAAATAGAAATGTAAAACCAAAACATTTACAAGATTATGTACTTTCTCTAGAAACCCCCAAGATTACACCGAAAAACTATCATGATATATCCAAATTACCCATAGAAGAAAGACAAAAATGGGACGAGGCAATCAAAACGGAAATGGATAGCTTAAAGGAGTTGAAGGTTTATACACCAGTTTCCACACCCTTAGAAAAGTCACCCATAGGCACAAAGTGGGTATTTAAAATTAAGGAATTGGAAAACGATAAATTACTGTATAAAGCCAGATTAGTCGCCCAGGGTTTTGCCCAAAGATTTCCGGATGATTATGAAGATACCTATTCCCCAACTGTTAGATCTGAGAGTGTGAAGATTGCCTTCACTCTAGCCTCCATCTTAGATTTGGATGCCCATCAATTCGATGTTCAGACAGCCTATTTGCACGCTGACCTCGACAAAAAAATATACGTAAAGGCACCACCCAATGAAAACCCACAAACAAACAATTTCTGGTTATTAAATAAAAGCCTTTACGGCCTACGTCAGTCAGGAAAGCGTTGGTACGATTGCTTGTCAAAAATCCTCACTGATTTGGGGTTCAAAGCTACATCTGCAGACCCATGTTTTTTTGTTAAATCGGTTGGATCATCAAAGGAATTTGTACTCGTCTATGTAGATGATATTTTATATTTTGGTAAAGAAAAGGCAAAATGTGAAGAGTTCGCAAAAGGACTGGGTAATCATTTTAACTTAAAAATATTAGGTAAAGTAAATAAATATCTAGGAGTGCAAATAGAAAAAACATCAAAGGGTTTTAAATTATCCCAAAAAGAAAAAATCTTGGAATTAATTCAAAAATGTAATATGTGTAATTCTAAACCATCAGACACACCCATGTCAGTTGACTTTGTGAAAAATATGAACGGGGAGTACGAACCATTCAATGACAACACCACATATAGATCTGTAATAGGGTCTTTATTGTATATATCTAATTGGACTCATCCAGACATCACGCTCGCAGTAAACCTCCTCTCTAGAAATGTAAATAAACCCACTTCATTCCATTGGGAAGGTGTAAAAAGGATATTAAGATATTTAAACTCTACTATTAATTTCTGTCTATTTTTGGAACCTTCAATAACTAAGAAACCTGTTTTATCTTGTTTTGCGGACGCTGATTGGGCCGGAGACCCAAAGAGTCGAAAAAGCACATCAGGTTATGTGTTCTTTGTGAATGATTCTCCTGTCTATTGGTTCACTGGGAAAC
>WNWU01003464.1:0-14019 GCA_012654045.1 Ptyas mucosa | reverse complement strand
AAGGTGAAGATAGTCATTGGAGAGACTTAGAATTAAAAGATATCAAGAGATTTGGCTCAGCATGGTTTTTAGATAAAGCAAAATCAAAATGTGTAATTAATAGTTATTGGTTAAAAGGACTGAGTAAAATTTGGAATAAATCTGTTAAAATTTTAATTCCAGATATAATTTTCTTGGGGAAGACAATTGAAAATTGGCCAATTAAAACTAATATAAGTCGTGATAAGGTAATTGAAGATGAAAATATAGAAATTATAATAAATTGGTTAAAAACTTTAGAAAATGAAAGGAGGAAAAAAGAAATTATTGAAAAATTGGGTTTAGGTTGGTTTGGAAAAATACAGATAGAAAAATGGACTAAGAAAGTAAGAGATAATTGTTCGATAAGTAGAAGTAAAACTGAATTTGAACATTTAGTATCTCAAATTATGAAAGATGAAACCGGGCTAAAGGGACTTGTTAGTAAGATTTATAAGATTATAAATTTTGATGAAAAACCACAAAGGGTGATGAAGATGAATTGGGAAAAAGAACTTAATATTAAAATATCAGAGTCAGATTGGAATGTGAATTGGAAGAGTAGAATTATGAAGACTTTATCTGTAAGGATTAAAGAGCATAATTATAAGGTTGTTTGGAAACGGTATTTGACTCCATTAAGACTGTCACAGATGGATGATAAAATTAGTAAAAAATGTTGGAGATGTGATATGGAATTAGGGACTTACGAACATATGTGGTACAAATGTGATAAAGTTAAAAAGTTTTGGCATCAATTGGAGAAAATCATATTTGAAACGACGGGGAAAGCAATAATATTGGGACCAGAAACTATATTACTGTTGATAATTAAGGAAATAGAACCAACAAAATATGAGAAAGAATTGATTAGAATTATGATTATAATGGGCAGAATTATAATAGCTAGATATTGGAAATTAGATGTGAATTTTAGAATAGAAGAGTGGCATTGCGAAATGTGGAAATTAGCTTTAAATGATAAAATGACATACGATATTAAAATTAGAAATGGTAACTATAAAGAAGATATTTTCTGGAAAATTTGGAAACCATTCGTGGAATATGCCTTTGGAAAATTGGATGCTTCGGTACCTGTACCCCGAGAACGTGGATTTTGGCGATCATGAGGATATAGCCGAAGAACTGAATCTTCCTTTCTTATGTATAGCACAGGGTGAAGTATTGTATATGCTGTTTGTAATGTTATTTTAAAAATAAAAAAAAATTAATACAAAAAAAAAAGAAATCGTGTGTTGTCCTGATTGTAATTGGAGCCCTTGGAGTAATACCCAAAGGGCTACCCTGCTATTTAGAAATTCTAAATTTACCAGACTTGAACATTTTGACTTTACAAAAAAACACCTTACTCGGAACAGCTTACATCCTCCGACGATACCTTAACAGTTCCTAGGTCCTTGGTTAGGACTTGAGCGGCTGAGCTATTAATCAGCCTCAAAGGCTGTGAATCTCACTAAAGATTAACCAATAATAATAATCTTTCATTATTAGGTAGGTTTGCCAGAGGTCAACCAATTTTCAATTTCCTCTCCTTGCAGTTAAACTGTTAAACTGCTTGGCAATCAGTGGGTGCAGACCAATCAGATGTTTCAACCCAAAACCATGCAGTTCATCTTCACCTGATGCTGACCAATTCTTGATCTTCCTTGCAATTTTCTCCACCATTTCTGCTGTTATTAGAAGGTCTTTCAGTTCAGTTTCTTTTTAATTCTTATCCACCTCCTTTAGCCAGGCTACATTCTTGTACTTCTTTGGGTTGTCCCACAGCTGTGCTCAGAACTACACTATTTCTTCTTTGCCAGGTGTTGACTGGTTCATTGCAGTCTCACCACTGATGGATTGGTAGAAACATATCTGGTTTGACTGAAGTTGGAGATCTGCCTATAGTGTGCAATTCAACCCTCATATCTTCTGATCTTCTTGGCTATAGCTATTATTTTCTGCTTTATTATTTCCAGTGCTTCCTTGATATTCCTCTTTTCTAGGTGATATTTCTTGATTAAGGATTCTTTGGTCTTGTTCCTCAGCTTCTTTTCTTTCATCTGTTTTAGCTTGCTAGCATCTGATCTCAGCTTGCTGATCTTACTTTCCAACCTGATGTTCCATTTTGGTGATTCACTGTTTCACTTTCTTCTTTGATTTTTCATGCCAGGTATACAGTTATAACTGAAGCTGTGCTGTACATTAGTTGATTTGTTTCTTGCAGTGAGTGTTTCGGATAAGCTTTTTATTACGATGTAAAAGTAACTAACGACGCTTATAAAGCGTCTTCAAAGTGAACACCCAGGAACCGGAAACACCTCATAGAGGCACATAGAAATAAAGATTAAAAGATTGCAGGGTCGTGCTGAGGATTTTGTACAGTATCTGCATGATAAAATAACTCAGATTCGGGAAGACTTGGCCGCTGACTGGGTTAGTTTAGACGAGATGACTGAGGAAGGTCTTGAGACTGTTACCTGGGATGAGTTCGATTCTGTGGCTCCTGAGGACATGGACAGGATCTTGGGACGGTTGAATGTGACCACATGTTTATTGGACCCGTGTCCCTCCTGGTTGGTGCTGGCCTCCCGGGAGGTTACACAAGGCTGGCTCCAGGGGATTATCAACGCTTCTCTGAGTGAGGGTGTCCTGCCGGCCACCTTGAAAGAGGCAGTTGTAAGGCCCCTCCTCAAGAAGCCCTCCCTGGATCTGGCTGTTTTAGCTAACTATCGTCCAGTTTCCAACCTTCGCTTTATTGCGAAGGTTGTTGAGAGTGTGGTGGCACGTCAACTTCCCCAGTACCTGGATGAAGCTGTCTATTTGGATCCGCTCCAGTCCGGTTTCCGGCCTGGGTACAGCACGGAGACGGCATTGGTCGCGTTGGTGGATGATCTCTGGAGGGCTCGGGGTAGGGGTTATTCCTCTATCCTGGTCCTGTTAGATCTCTCAGCGGCTTTTGATACCATCGACCATGGTATCATGTTGTGCCGGCTGGAGGGGTTAGGGGTGGGGGGCACCGTGTTGCGGTGGTTCTCCTCCTATCTCTCCAACTGGTCACAATTCGTGTTGACAGGGGGGCAGCGGTCGACCCCAAGGCACCTTGTTTGTGGGGTGCCACAAGGGTCAGTCCTCTCGCCCCTCCTGTTCAACATTTATGTGAAGCCGCTGGGTGAGATCATCCGTGGTTTTGGGGTGGAGTTCCATCAGTACGCTGATGATACTCAGCTGTACATCTCCACCCCAGACCATCCCAACGATACCGTGGAAGTGATGTCCCAGTGCCTGGAGGCCATGCGGATCTGGATGGGCAGAAACAGGCTTCGACTCAATCCCTCCAAGACTGAGTGGCTGTGGCTGCCAGCATCCCGGTATAGCCAGCTGGTGCCATCGCTGGTTATTGGGGGCGAATCACTGGCCCCCACGGAAAGGGCTCGCAACTTAGGCGTCCTTCTGGATTCACGGCTGTCTTTAGAAGAGCATACGATGGACGTGGCCAGGGGGGCTTTTTATCAGGTTCGCCTGATACGCCAGTTGTGTCCCTTTCTAGACCGGGACTCCTTACGCACGGTCACTCAAGCACTCGTCACTTCTCATCTGGACTACTGTAACGCTCTCTACATGGGGCTCCCCTTGGGGTGCACCCGGAGGCTCCAGCTGGTGCAGAATGCGGCCGTGCGGGGGATTATGGGAACGACGGGGCACTCCCATGTGACCCCTCTCCTGCGTGAGCTGCATTGGCTCCCGATAGACTTCCGGGTGCGCTTCAAGGTGTTGGTGATCACCTTTAAAGCGCTGCATGGCTTAGGGCTGGGGTACTTACGGGACCGCCTTCTGCCACCGATTGCCTCCCACCGGCCGGTTCGCTCTCACAGAGAGGGCCTCCTCAGGGTGCCGTCAGCCAGACAATGCCAGCTGGCGACCCCCAGGGGGAGAGCCTTCTCTGTGGTGGTGCCCACCCTCTGAAACGATCTACCCCCAGAGATACGAGTAATTCCCGACCTCTGGACTTTTCGTCGGGCCCTAAAAACCCATCTTTTTCAACTAGCCGTGCTGGCTTGATTTTATGTTGCTTTTATATAGTGATACTGATCTAAATTTTAAATTTTGAATTTATAATACCTTTTAACTATATGGGCCAAATTATTTAATTTATTTTAAAATTATTTTAATTTTTATATACACATGTTTTATATTGGCTGTTCACCGCCCTGAGTCCGAAAGGAGAAGGGCGGTATAAAAGTTTAAATAAATAAATAAATAAATAAATAAATAAATAAATAAATAAATAAATGCAAACCCAACCCCATAACATCTCCCCTTTTCTTATAACAGCAACCCTTTCTACAAATTGAGTCTATCAGGGGGGCGTGAACATCTACCACTCCTAGTAACGACTGGTTCTCTCACGCCTGGCTCACACAGGCCGGATCTCTTCGCTCTCTCACGCCGGCCGGATCTCTTCGCTCGCCATTTTCTGAGGCCTCGGATGTTTGACTATCACCAGACACACCAACTAGCTCAGGACTGTCATCAATCTCCGACGGGCATTCGTTATTATCCTTAAGTAGGTTTGGCTTAGCAACTGGGTCTGACCCACCCACTGAATGTGAGGAGTCTGGTTCCTCCAACCTCCACCAAATAGGAGCGAGGTGCCACTTGTTGTAAACAGGTACCCCTTTCCCAACGGCCAGTCCAATCTCCAGGCAGTGGTCTCATCCGAATTCGCTCTCCCACCCTTAGCTCTGGCAGGTCTCTTGCAGATCTATCATATTTGGCCTTTGCCACTTGCCTCTTCTGTTGTAACCTTTCCGGGACCCCATGTATCACCACAGGCTCAAGCAACTTATTTGCCATGGGTAAGGACGTCTTTAATCTCCGTGACATTAATCTTTGTGCTGGGCTACTGTCCATACCTTCGGTTGGCGTATTCCTCCAATGTAAAATAGCCTTCCACGGATCGCTACTTTCGCCAAATGCTTTCCTACATAAGTTCTTAGCAATCTTTACAGCTGATTTGGCTTTTCCATTCGCTTGCGGATGACGTGGCAATGAAGTAATATGATCAAACTCCCATTCAGCAGCAAATTTCTTGAATTGCAGACTTGCAAATTGAGGACCATTATCTGTAATAACTATATTTGGTTGCCCGTAACATGCAAACTGAGACTTACATCTCTTGATGGTGGTCTCAGCCGAAAGGTCTGGAAGGAGGTCAATCTCCCAAAAGTCAGAATAGTGGTCCACTATTATCAAGTGCTCTTTCCCTGCATAATTAAACAAGTCCATACTAAAGATCTGCCAGGGTCGGGATGGTATCTCGTGTGACATCATAGTTTCTTTCTGTTGCCGATATGCATATTCATTACAGATGGTACAATTACTGACAAAATCCTCAATTTCGCCTCGCATATTCAGCCAGTACAATGTGTCACGGGCTTGTCTATAGCATGCCTCCCCACCAATATGGCTTGAATGGATGCGCAATAACATCTCTGGTCTCAATAACTTTGGCACTATAACTCTTGGACCCTTATACAGAATGCCATCTTGTACAGCAATCTCATCTCTGAAGGATCAGTATTCCCTTACGGTCATGGGAACTGCCTCTTTCACATCCGGCCACCCACTCAGCACGATATTCTTTAGTGTCTGTAGGGCCACGTCAGCGTCCGTATGTTGCCTCAACTGCTGTAACCGCTGATTCGTAACATTAAGATAATCTGCTTGGTTAATTTCAGCAAAACATGTTTGTTCCTGTCGCAGCCAACAAACCGTCTGGTATTCATGTTCTCCTCCCGTAGCTGTCTGATCTACTGTGGCTCTACTCAGAGTGTCACTGATGTACATTTCACGTCCTGGCTTAAAAACGACATCCAGATTATAATGCTGTAAACTGAGCATCATGCTTTGCAAACGCTTAGGGGCACACAGAAGAGGCTTTTTGAATATAGTTATTAATGGTTTGTGATCAGTTTCAACTGTAATTATATCTCTACCATAAAGGTAACAATGGAAACGCTGGCACGCGAATACGATACTTAAACATTCTTTCTCAATCTGAGCATAGTTTAACTCTGCTGGCAAAAGCGCTCTGGATGCATATGCAACTAGCTGACCTGCTTGTAACAAGCAGCATCCCAGAACATTCTTACTTGAGTCGCTTTGAATAGTAACCGTCTTTGTGACATCATAGTATTTTAATACTGGAGCAGTAGTAACCAAGCGTTTTATCTCTTGCACTGCCTGGTCATGTTTAGGGAGCCAGTGCCAAACTGCGTCTTTATCCAACAGACGTCTCAATGGCTGGCACACCTCAGATAAGTGTGGCAAGAATTTTGCTAGATATGTTACAGAGATGTACAAATCTCTGCACTGCTTTAGCATTAGTAGGTGGTGGCATATTCACAATAGCTCTGATCTTGTCTGGGTCCGCTTTTAACCCTTGTGATGTTAAAATATGTCCATGAAAGCGGACTTCTCGTACTTTAAACTGCAGCTTCTTTATGCTGAGCCTCAGCTTCACCTGCTTACACCGCTCCAATAGTGCCATTAATTTCCCATCGTGATCATGCTCCGCTACGTCATCAGTGTCGCCACACCCAACTACAAGAATATCGTCTGCTATAGGCTCAATTCCACTGAGGCCACTCAATAATTCATGCTGCTTCCTTTGATACGTTTCTGGTGCTACAGAGACACCAAAGGGCAGTTTAAGCCACCTCTTTCTGCCCCAAGGAGTCCAAAACGTAGTCATATAACTGCTTTCTTCATCCAGTTTGCACTGTAGGAAGGCATCCCTGGCATCAACAAGTGTAAAAACTCGTGCCTTAGGCAGCTTGTGCAAAACATCCTCTAACGTTGGCATTGGGTAATGCGATAGTTTCAAGGCCATATTCAAAAACTTAGGATCGATGCAAATTCGGATCTTTTCCAACTTCCTAATCACCACCATATTACTTATCCAGTCGGTTGGCTCGGCTACTGAAACAATATGTCCCTCTGCTTCATATTTATCCAACTGTGCTTTAACCTGTGACTTAATGGCTATAGGGACATTACGCGGGGCACTTTGTACTAGAGAGACAGTGGGATCAAGTTGAAAATGAACCTCTCCAGGAACAGATGCAATAGGGCCCTCAAACACCTCCCTATAAGCTTGAAGGACTTGGTGCTTTATCAATGGCCTCCCCAAGGCTTTGGAGGAATAGGTGTCAACATTATGTAAGTCCCTCGGAACAGTAGATCGCATCAGTCCGAAACGCTCACACGTTGAGCCTGACAGTAATGCCTTTTGATCTACATCCACAATTTCAAATTCCAATTTATGAGTAACCCCACGTATGTTACACTCTGTATAAAATAAGCCTAGTGACTCCATCAGTTCCCCCGAATATAACTTCAATGTGGCACTACTAGGCTGAAGGGGTGTCTCAGGTGCCAATTTCCTTTTGTCCTTTAGGCTCATCACATCGCATGTTGCCCCCGAGTCCAACTGACAAGATTGAGTTATATCATTAAATTTAAGATTAATAAACCACTTTTTGCCCTTTGAATGTACTGCACCAATGCATTCTTTCGTATAGATCGTCTCAGTGGTGAACAGCGATACATCCTCTAAATCCAACGTTTGCTCGACCATATGCAACTTCCTTGCTGCCAGACACACCCCAGCAAAATGGTTCAGCCTCCCACACACCCTACAGATTTTACCATACGCTGGACACTGATCTTTCCCACGTACATGCACATTGTCACAGTATTTACACGGTGTGTGGTTATCTGCTGGCAAATTGCGAGGATTCTGTTTGAACTGCTGCTGTTGCTTACGATTCCTCACGGTTGGCTGGTGCTTGTAAGCTACGTTAACACAGTTGGTCTGTTTATCTCGCTCCAACGCCATCAGCTGTTTATCTGTAAGTTCAATAGTCCGACATATTTCTATGGCTAATTGCAAGGTTAAACCATGTTCCCTTAATAAACGACGGCGTGTACTTTCCTTGGCAACTCCCAAAACTATTTTGTCTCGGATGAGTTCGTCCCTCAGGGACCCAGTCACAACTTGCCGCCCTTTCCTTTAAGCGTGTTACAAAGGCTTCTATTGTCTCTCCTTCTTCCTGCGTGCAGCTGCCAAAAAGATATCTTTCATATATAACATTCTTATGCAGTCTGAAAAAAGCTTCCAAAGCATCCAAAATAGCCTTAATATCAGTCCTCTGTTCTTCTGTAAGAGTTAAACTATGCTTGTAAATGTGAAGACATTCTGCACCCATCAATCTTCTTAATGTGGCAGCTTGTACTGCTGCCGGCTTATCATTTAGGCCTGTCGTCAAAGAGTAATCGTCAAACTCTGCCCTAAAATTTTCCCAATTAGTGCTAGAGTCCTCACATACTCGCATGGGTTGCGGCAGTGGTATATTAACTGCCATGGTGCTATATTTCTTACTTCAAACGCTCAACTTTCAGGGCCGAACCACTTCTGACACCATGTTTCCGATAAGCTTTTTATTACGATGTAAAAGTAACTAACGACGCTTATAAAGCGTCTTCAAAGGGAACACCCAGGAACCGGAAACACCTCATAGACGCACATAGAAATAAAGATTAAAAGCAAACCCAACCCCATAACAGTGAGCTGGTGCTTATATTTGATATTGCACTATTGGCATCTAGTAATACTTGTGCTAGCTGTTTCTTCGGAACAAGCTTCAAAGCAGGCAATATTATTCTGTTTTTGTGCTGTTTTAGATGCTCAGTTCTTCGTTTCAGTTCTTTTACTTACAGTAGATATAAAAAGTCTACACACCCCTATTAAAATGCCAGGTTTCTGAAATGTAAAAAAAACGATACCAAGATAAATCACTTCAGAATTTTTTCCACCTTTAATATAATCAATAAGCTGTACAATTCAATTGAAAAAGAAACAAATCTTTTAGGGGGGAAAATAACAAGATGTCAGCACTGCAAGTTTCTTTCTTCCCAGTGCTGCCATGAAAGAAGAAATAAAAAGGGGGAGAGAGAAGAAACAGGTTACCTTTCACCCAGTTGCTAAATCGGCAGATAAAGTTCCTAGGAGATGAGATGGGAGGGGGGAATTCCTGGGAGGTGAAGTAGCTAAGGGGATAGGAGTGACATAGAAGATGGCCAATGACATGCTGAGACAAAGGAACGGAAAGGAAAGGTTTGGGGGGTTAGCAGGTCAGTACTGGCACCGACAGAGTCGGGCCAAACATGTTTGTACTAAATAAAAGAAGGATTTCATCAAAGACTTTTCGTTTGGAAAATGTGATTATTTAAGACAACGTCTGAACCTCACAGAGTGCCAGTACTCCTCTCCAAACCAAGCTGGCTGACTTCCAAACTTCCAGTCCCGTCCCCCATTACTGGAGTAGATAAAGTGCAATCTGGTAATTATGGCAGAGAGCAGACCTCCCGAAGTTAACTCAATTCAAGCAACTGGACAAGAGCCAGCCCTGATTCCAGCCAGCTTGGATGCAATGAAGCTGCCGCTCCTCCCTCCCCCAGCGAAACTGCAAACCAAGAAAAAAAAAGATAAGTATTTGGGGTTTTTGCTAAAATTCCCAGAGATTGACATTCCCTTCCCGAACGTTCAAGACAAGGAGAAGCCCCTAAGTGAGCTGGGGAGGGCAGACTGCCTATGGCACTGGCAGCAGGCCAGGCACCAAAAATCTTCAGGGAGTCCACTCGAGAGCCCACAAGATGAATTGAAAGAGAAATTTGACAGTGCCATCCTTCTGGGGGAGGGACCATCAGGCAGGCCTGAGGAGGGGGGAGCCACTCGAGCCTCCCAAACTGAGACATCAAAGACGAAAGCACAGCCTTCCCCCCCCACAGCAAAAGGAGAAGAAGCCCAGAAGTGCATCCATGGGTTCCCCACCCTGCAAAGCAAGCAGGGCAGCCTAGACAAGACGTCACCTCCCCACCCCAAGATGAGTGGAGAGGAAGAGGTCCAGCGGCCCCCAGAGCAGGCTTACAGAGCCCCGCACTGGGAGGATAGGGTGCCGAGGACCCACCCCGTTTCAGAGGGAAGTTCGATGGTGATCCCGACCAGCTAGCGCAGTTCCTTGACACAGCTGACATCTACATCAGACGTTATGGATACCTCTATCCATTTCCCAGAGCCCTAGTTAGTGCCATTGCAGAGGGCTTGGAGGGAGAAGCAAGAAGGTGGTCAGCAGCCCTCTACAAGAACAGGGCCCCCCAACTGCACGACGCAGATGGGTTCTTGCAACTGTTACGAACCCAGTTCGAAGAGGCGGAAGAGGACCCCTACGTGGAAGAGCAGATCAGGAACCTGATGCAGAAGGGAAAGCCTATCAGAGAGCATATCCGTGAGTTCAGGAGAGTCATTGGGACCCTACCTCCCTTACCAGAGCAACTACTGGTGTACTTCTTTAGAACAAGCCTAGATAAGAAGATTGCCCAAGTGACCGCTAATCTAGATATCCTGAACCGACTCTCCGAATGGTTCTGAGTAGCCATAAAAGTCGACAGGGGACTACGGACCAACGACATGCCAAAGCAACCAGATAGTGAGGAGAGACCACCCGTACCAGGGACCACCCGGCAGACGAAGAACCGCATCGCCACAGCCCACCCAGAGGCCAGTTGCCCCATGGAGCCCGCTGAGGTGCTACAGGTGCGGGGGGATGGGTCACCCGGCAGCAGCGTGCGGAACCCCTAGACCGAAGCCAGACCCACAGCCCAGGGCACGACCAGAACGAGGGCCCAAACGCGCCACCAACGCACCACGGAGAGTCCCCCCAAACCCAGAGGTTCTCTCCCACCTGACCAAAACAAGAGGGACCCCAGATGAGAAAAATCAATCCCCCGAGTTGTATGACAGCGAGGACGAGGGTGAAGACGACCCAATGGTGAGCGGACCTGTCCACCCCTTTCTTTTCCCAATACGCCTAACAGCCCGGAAAACAGGGACTCAAGGGACTTTCCAAGCCCTAATAGATTCAGGCTGCACGAGGTACCTGATCAACCTGCCCACAGTCTTAAAATTGGGGATCCGTGCCAAAAAACTTAACCACCCAATCCGATTTGAACAAGTTGATGGATCCCTAGTGGGGGGGACTTACGCCACACACTTGACCGAGCCAGTGAGGCTGGAGCTAGCAGATCACTGGGAAACGATTCGGTTCATAATAGCCCCCAAAATGACAGATCCAGTCATACTGGGACTCTCGTGGCTAGACAAGTGGGGCCCAATCATTTGGTGGCAAGAGGGGACCCGCAGGCTGAGGATTGCAAAGGGCCCCCAACCCCTGCCACTCCAACCAGGGGGGATGGTCCCTATGCAGAAGCCCCGATCTTTCCCACCACAGCAAAGGAAGAAGCCACCAACGCAAGGGTCCCTCCCCGAGGGTACAACAGAGCAACTGGCGGCCGCATCCGACAGCTCCCACGACATAAAAAAGATCCCAGAGGAGTACCAAGACCTTGCAGAGATGTTTAGCGAGGCCAAGTGTGATGTTTTACCCCCCCACCGTGAGGCCGATTGCGCCATTGAGATCATCCCTGGAGCGAAACTACCAAAACCTAAGCTATATCCCATGACGCCCTGCGAGATGCGAGAAATGCGGAACTACATAGACAAGAACCTACAAAGGGGTTTCATTGAGCCAGCAAAACCGCGGATCGCGGCACCGGTCCTTTTTAAAGAGAAAAAAAGACAGCTCTATGCGTCTGCTAGTTGACTTCAGGGGTATCAACGCCTCTGCGTGCACAACTTATATCCCCTTCCCCTTATGAAGGACATGCTGTCCCACCTGGCCAAAGGAAAAGTTTTCACCAAATTAGACCTCCGAGAACCCTACTACCGAATACGCATCAAGAAAGGAGATGAGTGGAAAACCGCATTCAACTGCCCCCTAGAAAGTTTCCAATTTAAGGTGATGCCTTTTGGACTGCAGGGAGCCCCGGCGGTGTTCATGCAACTGATAAATGAAGTCCTACATGAGCACCTCTACAAAGGGGTTCTCGTCTACCTGGACAATATTCTCATTTACACGGAAACCTTAGATGAACACGTACCCCTCGTCCGCCAAGTATTGGAGAAACTGCTAGAGGCGAACCTGCATGTCAAACTGTCAAAATGCGAGTTCCACCAATCACGCCTAGACTACTTAGGTTTCCGAATATCAAACGAGGGGGTAGAGATGGACCCAGCCAAAGTACAATCAATTCTACAATGGCAACCCCCGCGCACCCGCAGACAATTGCAAAGCTTCTTAGGGTTCGCGAACTTCTACAGACAATTTATCCCCTTATTTGCGAGAATTGCCAAACCTGACGGACCTCCTAAAGACAGGGGGTCCGGCAACGAAGCCCCGCCCGGGACCCGACCTGCCAACGGGCATTCAAAGCGTTAAAAGACATGTTTGCAAAAGAGCCTGTCCTAAAGCATCCTGACCCCGAACAGCCTTTTGTCATCCAAGCCGAATGCCAGCGACATGGCAGTAGGGGCCGTGCTGCTCCAAAAGAACGGTCAAGGGAACCTACAACCTTGTGCCTACACCTCCCGAAAGCTCACTGACACAGAGAGGCGATGGGCAGCGTGGGAGAAGGAAGCATGGGCGCTGCTGACCTGGCGACACCTACTAGAGGGGGGCCAGAGACCGTTCGAAGTTTGGACTGATCACAAGAACCTGGAGGCCCTCAGAGCCCCGCGGAAGTTGTCACCCAGGCAAGTCCGCTGGGCGCAATACTTCAATCATTTCAACTTCGAGCTCAAGCATATCCCGGGGGGGAAGAACTTCCTGGCCGATGCACTCTCCCGGATGCCCCAATATAACAGTGAGCGGGAGCAGGTAGTGAACTCCATCATCCCCTCTACCCAGGTCGTGGGTCAGGTGGTCACCAGACAGCAACGGCACAGCCAGCAGGACCAACTTGAAAGTGATTTAACGACAAAACTAAAAACCGAAACAGCGGCGGACCCCTGGTTCCGAGACAATCAACACCTCTTGACAAAAAGGGATGGCCTAGCATGGAAGGGGGCAAAGCTCTATGTCCCACAGACTCTATGCACCCTGATCCTTAAGAGGAGCCACGACATTAAACCAGCGGGACATTTCAGTTTCCTAAAGACTCTGCACTTAGTATGAAGACAGCTCTGGTGGCCCCACATGAGAAAGGACGTAGAAAGTTATGTAAAAAGTTGTACCATTTGTGCCACGATGAAGGGACGACCAGGGTGCCCTCCTGGACTGTTGCAACCGGTAGCTGAACCGACAAGACCATGGGAGGAGACTTTATAGTAGAGCTACCAAGGAGTGGTGGAAATACAGTGATCTGGACTGTAATAGACTTATTCTCCAAACAGGCACACTTCATTCCTTGCAGCGGGCTGCCCTCAGCCCGCCAGTTATCCAAACTATTTGTGAAATACATCTACCGCCTGCATGGAGTCCCCAGAAGAATCATCTCCGACCGAGGGGTCCAGTTCACCGCAAAATTCTGGAGGGAGTTCCTACGATCCATAGGGTCATCCCAAGGCCTCAGCTCGGCGTTTCAACCGAGCACCAATGGGGGGGCGGAGAGACTGAATGCCATGATAGAGCAATACTTAAGATGCTACGTCGACTATCAACAGTCCAATTGGGCAGACCTCCTATCTTTTGCGGAGGTCGCGTATAATAATGCTGTCCACAGTAGCACGGGATTAACCCCATTTAACATAGTGAGTGGTATGGATTTCATCCCCATGCCAGAGTACCCGAGGGAGCCCCTTTCCTCAGTCAGTTTGACTGACTGGATGGCAATGTTGAGGGAAACCTGGGAGAACGTTAAGAGGGCATTGGCCAAGGCGGCACAGTCCTATAAGAAACAAGCAGACAAGCACTGAACTCCCCAACGACTATTTCGAGTGGGAGAGAAGGTATACCTCTCCACCAAGTATCTGAGGCTTAGACTCCCGAGCAGAAAATTGGGCCCGAAATTTATAGGACCGTTTCCTATAGCAAAAATAAT
>WNWU01003463.1:0-15272 GCA_012654045.1 Ptyas mucosa | reverse complement strand
GTGATGGGTTAGTAAAGTTATTAACTAACATGTATGGTTTTATAATTCGTAAAGTATAATGGAAGTATAACATGATTATAATGTAACAGAACTATGTAACCATATATGGAGAATGAATGAGCTCATTGAATCCTGTGTCTTAGAAATGTATAAAAACAGAGAAATCAGAATCATTCTTTGTTCAGATTTGCTGGAACCAAAATCGCACTGAACCTTTGCGCAAATAAATGTATCTGTCTGACCCAGGAAGGTTTTTCAGTCTTTCATTTCTATAACAGTGGCATCAGCAATAACATCTTGAAAATCCTCTAGGTCTAGCTGGACTTGCACATCACTTAAGGGTAGATTAGAAAGTAAATGAACCTAGTCTATAGTTGGGCCAGTAGAGAGAATTTAGATGTGTTCCTTTTGCTTTGATTTAGAAGTGAGTTTTAATTGGTAGAATTTCTTAGTAAGCATGCAGTAAGAGCTGACTTCACACAGTATCTCCTTGTTTGTAGCATTGTTATTTGGTTCTGGATGCCATATGATCTATGTCACCCAGTTAATGTTTCACTTGGAACCTATAGCTCAAGGTTTAGAAGCTGCTCGGAAAAGAAAGGGACTTAACCTAGGTAGGAACAATGAGACAATTGTTTTCTTTAAATAAAGAACACACAAAACTTTGATAGATTCTATCAGATTGAAAGGCATTGCCAATTACAATAGTTTACTTGGGATGTCTGATTCCAAAGAGCCACCTCTGGCTGTTTCAGCAGCAAGAGAAAGAAATTAACTTTAACTACTATTTGTAGATGTATTTTTGAAACCCTGGGTTTTAAAACCTGGGCTGCTGATTTTTCTGATGTGCAAATTCTTAGTTTGTACTCCAACATCCTTTTTCTGGATAAGTGCTTCCTTCATAAAATCTTTTGGGATTGTTTCTCCCAGAGAAGACTTTGTCATTTAAAATACATGCTTTGTATCACAGAAAAAAATATTTAGCCTGGTAGCTACTTTTGGTGGGAGGTGATCTTCCATTTAAATCAAACTCTTTTGTTTTGCTGCACTTACAAGGTAAATCAGCTGTGAAAAGTGCAGACATGTTGTTATAGTACGAGGAACTAGCCTAATAAATACTCAAAGACAATGGTATGCAACAATCATTATTTATTTGTCCAACTCTGTTCACTTGCAGGTGGAGCTGAAGAACAGTCCAATGCCTCGTGTGTGCCTCTTATATACCATGGAGGCATGGTCAGAGGTAAGAGGGAGTGGTAATGGAAATAAGAAAGTGGGTGTCAATCTTGACAATATATAACAATGAGTGTTATGGTTATGTTAGGCATTTATATGTGACAAAACCCCCTCTAAATGCCTAAATATTAGTGTCTGTAAACAAATGCATTACAAGTGTATGCCCAATTTAGATCTTAGGTAGGAGTGTTGTTTATTCTGTAAGGGTTTCGTGAGTATGTCAGCTATCTGTTCTTCTGTCTTGCAATGAGTGGCCCTAATAAATCCAATGTTAGAAAGTTGCCTCACGTGCTTATGTTTAATGTCTATGTGTCTTGATCTTTGACCCACTGCGTCTGTTCTGGATATCTCGATCGCTGCTTTATTGTCCTCGTGAATGATGATGGGGTAAGAGGGCTCAGTCCAAATGCTGGATAGTAAATCATCAAACCATATGAGATTATTTGAAGCTTTGGACAAGCATACAAATTCAGCTTCGGTTGTAGATGTAGCAACTAAGTTCTGTTTGCCGGTGTACCAATGTACAGGACTGTTGTTAAGAAAAAAGATGTATCCAGATGTGCTTTTTCTACTCTTCACATCCCCTGCCCAGTCAGCATCTGCGTAGCAGGAAAGTATGGGTTCTTTGGAGGTGTTTGGCTCTAGTCTTAGGTGTGCATTTGAGCTGTATTTTAAATATCTAAGAATTCTTTTTACTGCCTCCCAATGATAGATTGTAGGTTTGCTAACATACCTGGAAAGGAGGTTGACAGGTAGAGCGATGTCTGGCCTTGTCCAATTAGCTATATATAGTAGAGATCCTATTGTTGATCTGTATAATTTGTTGTTTGTAAATGGTTCATCCTCGTTGTGCATGTTCTTCAGAAATTCGGGTTGCATGGGTGTATCACAGTGCTTGGCTTCACTCATGTTACATTTCTCTATCAGTTCCAATATTTTCTCTTCTTGAGAGTGTCGGAAACCCTTTTGGGTTTGTACGATGTGAACCCCTAAGTATTTGTTTATTTTCCCTAGTGTTTTTAGTGAGAAGTGTTTATTCAATTCATTGGCAAAAGTGTCACACTTGTGTTTCTGTTTGCCTATGTATAATATGTCATCCACGTAAACAAGGACATATTCTATAGAGTCTTTCTCTCTCCTTGTGAAAAAACAAATTGCTGATGTGGCTGTGAAACCCATTGTTCTAAGAATTTCGGCTAAACATTCTTACCACCTTTTCCCCAATTGTTTTAATCTGTATAGGCTTTTGTTTAAAAGCCATGTGTTACCTTCCTTTGACTGTATGCCTGGAGGAGCCTTAACATAGATCTTTTTGTCCAGTTTGGCATGTAGATATGCGGTCTGTACGTCAAACTGGTACACTTCTAGTCCTAAAATGGAGGCTACTACTAATACACTTTTTACACTTTCTGCTCTGACGGTGGGTGAGTATGTGTCAGTATAGTCCTCTGGATATTTTTGTGCAAATCCCTGTGCTACTAATCTTGCCTTATATAGTGTTTTATTGTCATCCAGAGTTTTGATCTTATATATCCACTTAGTTCCAATTGGGGATTTGCCATCAGGGATCTCAGATGGTGTATATACATCTAGTTCTTTGAGGCTATTCATTTCTTTCTCCATAGCTTGTTCCCACTTTGTTCTCTTCCCATGGGGTAATTTTACTACTTCATCGTATGAGTTTGGAGTTGGTTTCTCTGCATGTATGGACATGACGAAATCATTGAATTTGTTGGGCCTTTTATTTCTATTTATTCTGATTGGTCTATCTGGTGGGGTGGTTGATTCATGTAAGTATCTTGCTTCCTTTTCAGTGAGTGTATCTAGTTTTAGTGATGGGTGATTCTCCTTCCACTCACTAATGCTGACCTCTTGATGTCTGGGTTTGATTATCTGGTGTTCCCTGTTTTCTTTGTTTTTTTTTAATTTGATTTATATGCCGCCCTTCTCTGGAGACTCAGGGCGGCTTACAGTGCGTTAAGCAATAGCCTTCATACTTTTTGTATATTTATACAAAGTCAGCTTATTGCCCCCACAATCTGGGTCCTCATTTTACCCACCTTAGAAAGGATGGAAGGCTGAGTCAACCTTGAGCCTGGTGGGATTCGAACTTGCAGTAATTGCAAGCAGCAGATGTTAATAGATGTTAATAACAGGGTGCTTTAAACCACTGTACTACAGGCTCTCTCTTGTTGTCTGAGCTCTGCTGGTTATGTGTTGGATTGGGGGTGTGAAATATTTCATTTAAATGTATTCTTGACCAGTTAGCATGTTCGTGGAAATCAGCTGATCTGGATATTATAAATCTGTTCTGACTATCGATGAATCTGTACCCTTTGGTCCCAGGTTCGTACCCCATAAATCTAAGCCTTCTGGATACTTTATCTCCCTTTTTTCTCAGTTGTTTTGGTATGTGAACATCAGCTGTGACCCCAAATACATGTAGGTGGGCTATATTAGGTTTCTTCCTATACATTAGATCGTAAGGAGTTGAGTTTATTACACTAGACCACAATCTGTTGAGTGTATAATTGGAATATAGAAGGGCCTCTGACCAGAAGGATTGTCCTAGTCTCGCATCTTCCAAGATGCACCTCATCATTGTCTGTAGTGTGCCGTTTTTTTGTTCTACCACTCCGTTCTGAAAAGTGAAGAACAGTGAGGAGGTATAGTGTAGTATCCCGTGTTCCTTTAGCCATGTAGATAAGTCCTTTGATAGGAACTCCGAACCTCTGTCAGTCATTATTTGTTTTATTCTTGTGTTATGTTGGGTCTCTACTGTTTTGTAAAATTCCCTGAATTTGTGATATACCTCACTCTTATGTTTGAGGGTATATACGAAGCCGTAGTGGCTGTTGTCATCTATGATAGTCAGGAAAAATATTTTTTTGTATTTTATGGAAGGCCTTAGGGGTCCTACTAGGTCCATATGAACTAATCGAAAAATAGAGTCAGGTGTGCGCACTGACTTTTTTGGTCTCGGTTTTGTTTTTAGTTTGGAACATTTACAAATTGAGCACTCAAGATAGTTTTCGCAATTCTTTACTTTTAAACCGTCAGTATATTTTGTCATCTTTTGTACAATGGGAAAGCTAATATGACCCAGCTTTCTGTGTAGGAGGTGTGCCCAGTTGTCATGTAGGAGTCTGCCTAATGAGGGTTTGCTTTCGTTGATTAGTTCATGGTTATGTTTGCTACCTTGTGTCTCTTGGTGATTGTCCCTTTCTACATCATCATTATCTTCTCTATCATTATTGGTAGATGTCTGTCCCTGTTCTGCTTGTGAGTTAGTGTTTATGCTTAAATGGCTAACGCTGCTTGCTTTAAAGTATGGTAGGCTATCGCTAATAATAACCTTTCCTATGCTCTTTCCATTCCTGGTCACGTGTGTCTGTCCTGCCTTGAACTTAATTTCAATGTCTGTGTGTCGAGCCAAGCAACCTGCTCGACACTCGCTACCGCAACATGCCACCGGCGGGAGATATATACTTACACGGTGGTGGTGGCACTGGGTGTAGGCGGTCATGTGCGGGGTGAGGGGTGGTGGCATCGGGTTACGCCGGGTTAAGGAACTTTTCAAAGGACAACCGGAACGTGCTGTGCGGTCGCACTCTGCTGACGCTGGAGGAGCCGTCCACCGGAAAGAAGGGGCGTGTTGAGACACATGGGCGTGGTATTTGACTATGTAATGAACGGGCATGGTATTTGACTATGTAATGAATGGGCGTGCTATATAAACGCCCCGTTCCAGGAGTCTGTAGCGCCGATTTCATTCGTTCCTGCGAATCACAGCGTGTAACCGGAGCAGACACAAATAAACCAGCGCGCCGCTGAGAGCTGACAGGGCTGTTGCTGTGTTTGTTTGCCGTTCCACCCAGCATACCTGAGAGGAAATCGGCGCTCTCTACTCCTACCTTGTTGGGATGGCAGAAGGACAAGACGCGGCTGCGGCGACACCACCGTTGGATGCAGAAGAGGCTCTGTCACCAGAAGAAAGCGTTACGGAAGCCCAGCCCACCGTTCGGCCGAAGGAGCGTGGGTGGAGCCGAAGCCAGGGAGGAGACAGCAAAGAGACTGGAGTGGTGAAAGGCGTGGCCACCCAAGCTGTTTCCGGGGAGTGGTGGCAGAGTTCAGCCTTAGCCAGCTCCACAGGAGCCCTAAAGGACGTGACGTCGCCATCCCTCAGTGAGCGGTTCCACCAATGGAGGGAGCGGCGCTGGGTGGATGATGATGACGGCGAATGGAGCTGTTCAACGGGCTTGGGCCGCTCTACTATTGAGGTTCTTCGAGAACGCTTCGGTGAGGCCATGATGCGCAATCGTGGCAACCGTGGATGGGAGGGCCGGAGCCCGGGACTGGTTGGCATCCTCCACCCTCAGGATCGGAAACACGGTTCCGTTTGGCTAGTCCCAAGCTACAGGTGGGGCCCTCTCCTGGCAGCTCCCGGCAGACCGCTGCCCGAGAGCCTGCAACACAACCGTCTACCACCCTTACTGACAGTATGACGATGGGTCCTGGGATACTTCGCCCAGGCACGGGACAAGGCGCTGGTTCTGGTTCTACGGGTACAGGAGTTGCTGGTCAAGTGGCATATGCTCCCGGCCAGGCCGGGCCAGTTGGGGTTTGGGGCCCACAACCCGTGTGGGGCCCACCCCCCTTGCAGGCTACTTTTGACGGCAACCCGGACCGGGTGGCTCTGTATTTGAGCCAAGTTCTCAGTTATTTGGACCTATATGGCCGCTTGTATCCTTCCCAGTGGTCCATGGTAGTGGCCATTACGACAACGCTGACAGGGGAGGCCACTGATTGGGTGGCCGACCTGCACAATGACCATGCCCGAGAGCTAACCGATGTTGGTTTGTTTCTCAAGGGTCTCCGAGTCCGGTTTGAAGACAATACACGAACACAGATAGCCGAAGGAGAACTGGTAGCACTATGCCAACGAGGCCGGACAGCCCAGGAATACGTGAAAGAGTTTCGTTGGCTAGCGGGGAGGGTGCGAGGGTGGCCCGAACGAATGCTTGTCCATCAATTCCATGTCGGATTGGACCGGGAGTTATGGCAGGCGTGTGTGTATCGGGGTCTACCGCCCCGATTGTCTGAATGGTGCAAGGCCACGATTGAGTTGGATGTGGGACTGAGGGAGTTCCGACCGAGGGTGAGCGTAGGGGCCCCTCTGATACGCCGGCAACCGGAACGACCAGTCCCCGGCCGGCCAGGAGGGAGGGGGGAGCCTGATCCTCGGGTCTCCGACTCAGTACGACGGCCGTTGCGCTGTTTTCGGTGTAATCAACTGGGCCATAGGGCCTTGGACTGTTCGCTACCGCCGGTACAGCCCGCTGGGACTAACGTACCAACAGCCAGGGGGACTCCTCGCGGCCGGGTAACCCCAGAAAAGTCCAAGGGGTTATTGCAAATGGGACGGAGTCCCAAAGGATCGGCAACCAAGGAGGCAGGATCAGCGGTACCTCCCGGACTGGTTCCCATAGTGGCGGCTAACAGCAATGAGGAAGAGGAGGAGATCAACGATCCGATGGTAAGTGACCCTATCCGGCCCTTCCTCATCCCCATAACACTGATATCAAGTCAGGGAGCACCAATACAACACGAGGCACTTGTTGACTCTGGGTGTACCCGATGTTTGATGCGACGCTCTTTAGCTACTCGTATGGGCATAAGGCTGCTGTCTCTGAAAACTCCGATAACGTTTGAACAGCTGGATGGGTCTACTTTAGGGGGTGCTCCAGCGGCACTGGTTACGGAACCGGTACGGATGGAGATTGGGTCCCATTGGGAACTCATACGCTTCGTGGTGGTGGAAACAATGATTGAACCTGTCATATTAGGGCTGGCATGGTTGGACAAGTGGATGCCCATGATCTGGTGGGAGGGGGGTTTCCAGAAGATTCGGCTGTTACGTGGTCCAGAACCGGGGCCCGAACGGGATCCGGTGACGGGCCAAGGATTATCCTTCAGGTTGGACATGAAATGTCCCGATGGGGTACCAGAAGTATATGCGGACTTAGCGGCAGTGTTTGATGAAGGGGAATGTGATGTATTGCCACCCCACCGGCCAACGGATTGTGCCATTGAATTAATACCGGGTGTAAAATTACCTAAACCGCGAATGTATGCTATGACGCCAAGGGAAATAGAGGAGTTGCGTCGGTATATTGACAAAAACTTGGCTAGGGGGTTTATACAACCTAGTTGCTCACATATGGCCGCCCCAGTCCTGTTCCGGGAGAAGGATGGGGGCCTTTGCTTGTGTGTGGACTACTGGGGCCTGAACGTGGTTAGCGTAGAACCCTTATATCCCCTGCCCTTAATGAAGGACCTCTTAGCTGCCTTAGCCTTAACATACTTCACCAAGTTAGACTTACGGGAAGCTTATTATAGGGTTCGCGTTAAGCAAGGTGATGAGTGGAAAACTACGTTTAACTGGCCGTTAGGCAGTTATAAATTTTGTGTGATGCCTTTTGGTTTGCAAGGTGCCCCAGCAGTCTTTATGCAATTAATTAACGAGGTATTGCATGAGTACCTATACCAAGGGGTCTTGGTGTACCTTGACGATATTCTAATATACACGCAAACCATGGACGAACATGTCCACCTGGTCCGTCAAGTATTAGAACGCCTATTAGAAGCCCACTTATATGTAAAGGTGTCAAAGTGCAAATTTCATCGCACCGAGTTAGATTACCTCGGGTATAGGATCTCCAAGGAGGGCCTAGCAATGGATCCCACAAAAGTGACTGCCGTGCTGGAGTGGCAGGCCCCTACCACTAGACGACAGTTGCAAAGCTTCCTCAGGTTCGCCAATTTTTATCGTCAGTTTATTCCCACGTTTGCCCATATTGCCCTGCCACTGACGAACTTGTTACGTACGAAAGGGGAAGGGCCTTCACGGCCCGGACGTCGCTTGGACTGGACACTGGAGTGTCAAAAGGCTTTTGAGGCTCTAAAGCACTATTTTGCCGAAGCACCCGTATTACAACACCCTAACCAAACGAAACCATTCGTAGTCCAAGTAGACGCAAGTGATGTTGCTGTAGGGGCTGTTTTGTTGCAGACTGATGAACAGGGCTTATGGCATCCGTGTGCGTATACATCTAAAAAATTCACTCCCACAGAGAGGGGCTGGGCGATCTGGGAGAAAGAGGCGTTTGCGGTTCGATGGGCACTCCTCACCTGGCGGCATCTTTTGGAGGGAGCACACGTGCCGTTCGAGGTGTGGACGGATCATCGCAATCTCATAGCGCTGCAAACCCCCAGGTGGCTGTCTCCTAAACAGGTTCGGTGGGCCCATTACTTCCAACGATTCTGCTTCACCTTAAAATATATGCCCGGCGGTAAGAACTTCCTGGCCGATGCTCTGTCACGGATGCCGCAGTTCCATAGCTAACGGGAGGAGGTAGTACAAGCTATGGTGCCCAGCGGCAGTGACGAGGTGGCAGCAACCACGACGGAGAGCCACCCAGAATGGAAAGAGTTGTTACAGAGGGATTTAGACATAGACGAGTGGTATCAAGGTAATAAGCCTCTCCTGACACAGAGAGATGGTTTACTATGGAAAGGGGATAAAATATACGTGCCAAAGAGCACCCGACCGGCAGTATTACGTCGCTGCCATGATACTAAGGCGGCTGGCCATTTTGGGTTTCTTAAGACGCTGCATTTAACACGACGACAGTTCTGGTGGCCTGAAATGCGAAAAGATATAGAAGCGTACACACGAGACTGCCCCATATGCGCAAAGGCGAAGTCGCGACATGGGAAGCCCTTAGGGCTTTTGCAAACTGTCGTCACACCTAGCCGTCCTTGGGAGGACATAGGAATGGATTTCATAGTAGAATTACCTGAAAGTAGCGGAAACACTGTCATCTGGACAGTTATTGACCTGTTTTCGAAACAAGCGCATTTTATTCCATGTTGAGGGTTGCCCTCAGCTCGTAAATTAGCTATATTATTCATTCACCATATTTACCGGTTACATGGGGTACTCCGCCGGATCATTTCGGATAGAGGGGTGCAGTTCACGGCTCGATTTTGGAGAAACTTCATTTCCGCTATTGGGTCAACCCAGGGCCTTAGTTCCGCTTTCCATCCCAGCACTAATGGGGCTGTAGAACGAGCAAACGCAATGATAGAGCGTTACCTTCGCTGTTACGTCTTGTATCAACAAACCGAATGGTCTTCATTATTGTCTTTCGCGGAGGTAGCTTATAATAATGCCGTGCACAGTAGTACGGGTCTCACCCCATTTCGAGTTGCTATGGGACAAGATTTTGTAGCGATACCAGAGGTAGACCAGTCTCCATCAACAACACAGATGCCCGCTGAATGGGCTGACAAGGTAAATACAGTATGGCCGCAGGTTAGACAGGCATTAAAGAAAGCAGCTCACGCATATAAAACACAGGCAGACAAAAACCGGGCTCCAATGCAACCCTATCAGGTGGGGGATCTGGTCTATCTGTCCACAAAATATATCAAACTAAAACTTCCCAGCCGGAAATTGGGACCAAAGTATGTGGGCCCCTTCCCAGTGATGAAGGTCATCAACCCTGTGACCGTAGCTTTAAAGCTGCCGCCATTGTTGGGGAAAATATATCCTGTGTTTCACAGCAGTCTCCTTAAGCCTGCTACACGAGGCCAGGACCAGTCCGACCGTCCCGGACCGGTCACAGAGGGACGATATGAAATTGATACCATACTAGACTCTAAGGTGAAGAGGGGAAAACTACATTATCTAGTAAGGTGGAAAGGCTATCCAATAGAGGAAGCGTCATGGGTACCGTATTACAATATAACCGCTAGGAGACTGATCAAACGGTTCCATAGGCAACATCCGCAGAAACCCCAGCTAGACGCTAATGTTGTTGCTCTATCTCTTACAGACGGACCCATGGTGAAAGGGGAGCCGCCTGTCAAGCCAAGCAACCTGCTCGACACTCGCTACCGCAACATGCCACCAGCGGGAGATATATACTTACACGGTGGTGGTGGCACTGGGTGTAGGCAGTCACGTGCGGGGTGAGGGGTGGTGGCATCGGGTTATGCCGGGTTAAGGAACTTTTCAAAGGACGACCGGAACGTGCTGTGCGGTCGCACTCTGCTGACGCTGGAGGAGCCGTCCACCGGAAAGAAGGGGCGTGTTGAGACACATGGGCGTGGTATTTGACTATGTAATGAACGGGCATGGTATTTGACTATGTAATGAATGGGCGTGCTATATAAACGCCCCGTTCCAGGAGTCTGTAGCGCCGATTTCATTCGTTCCTGCGAATCACAGCGTGTAACCGGAGCAGACACAAATAAACCAGCGCGCCGCTGAGAGCTGACAGGGCTGTTGCTGTGTTTGTTTGCCGTTCCGCCCGGCATACCTGAGACTGTGTCCTGACTTAGTCGTATGGTGGCCAGTATGTTATATGGGATCTCTGGTATGAATAGGACCCCCTCTATTTCTCCAATTTCTGGTAGAATTATGTTTCCTTTCCCTGCCACTTTGACATTAGTTTGATTAGCTACTTTGATCATGAAATCTTCAGTGAATGAGGATAGTAAATTGGTGTTGTAGGTGGTGTGGTTGGTTGCACCTGAGTCAATTAGCCAAATATTTTCTTTTTTGATTTGTTTACTTGTGTATCCCTGCCCTGCAAGTCCATAGAGTGAGCCTGAGTGACTCTCTCTGGAATTATCCCTGTGATCCCTTCTGTTGTTGGGGTTGGGAGAGTCTCTGCGCCTAAATCTGCATTCTGGTGAATGTCTGTGTCTGTATTCTGGCTTATCTCTGCGTTGGCTGTGTTCCTTACCTCAGATATTCCTGGGACAATCCCTCTTGTAGTGGCTCCTGGAGCCACATATGTAACATTCAGGTGTGTTGCTATTCCTGTCTGTGGAGCCTAATTTCCTGTCTGTTCTATGGTCCCTGCGGGATATAGAACAATCCTTTCTTAAGTTGTCTTCAGCAATTAGTCTGTTAGTGAGATTTAATGGATAAATGTTCCATGCTGAGGCTATCTAACTGTGATATGAAATTGTCCCAGCTTTGGTCCAAAGAGTTAATAATTATACTTTTCATGCTTTCCTCAGTTATGATTTCCCCCCTTTGTAGTAACTCGGCCCTAGTGGCATTGAGTGTGAGTAAATGCTCACTCATAGATATCCCTGCTTTGAGTCTGGTTGGGTGGAATTCCCTGGAAATTCTAGTGGTGGTTGCCCTACTTTTGCTGTAGAATAGGCTAAATAATTTTTGTATTAATTCTGGTACAGTCAGGTGGTGACTAATGCTGGGGTATATGCAGGGTGATATGCTGGCTATCAATAAATAAAAAGCTTTATGGTGTAGACAGTCTATCTCGAAAGACCAAGGTTTTTCTGGTGGGTCAGTAATTAGAAATAATATGTTCTCCTTTAAGAAAATGACTTGGAGCTGCTGGTTCCATTTTAACAGATTTGTCCCATCTAATTTTAGTTTTGGAAAGTCTATAGGTAAAGTTCCAGTGTTGTGCGAAATATTACTTACAGGCAGGCGCTGTCCATGGTTTAGTATGTGAGGGAACTCACAATATGGTATTGGTATGCTGGCTGGTAGTCTGTACTGACTTGCTTCTATGTTTCTCTCTTCTTTCTTAGGTGGTCGATTCTGCGCATGCTCAAAGTTCATTTGTGCTCTGCAGTCGTCGGGGAAGGAGCTTGCCGCCGGAGCTCCTAGGTGAAGCCCGCACTCACCTGGGTAGCGTCTCGGCTCTGGCTTTGGAGTCCTCCAAAGATCGGGAAAGGGAGAGCACTTCTGGTTCCGGATGGCGACAGACGCTGCCTGGGTGAGCTCTTGCCCCAGCGTCTGAACGCCCCGCCTGGAGGCCCCTCGGGGCCGGGTGCCCTGGCTTCGGGGTATCCGCCATTAAGGGCGGCTCGCCAGGGGTCCCCTGCCTCAATTCCAGGGGCTGGGCGGCCAATGCTGGTGCGCCTGAGGCTCCGGCGAGTGGGGGCGGCGCGCGACGGCCATCTCAAGGCCGCTAACCGCGCCATTGCGCCTGTAGGACCCGGAGAATATTGAAATTAAGGCAGCAGGTAAAGAGGCAATCGGAAGAAGAAGGGATGCAGGCCGGAGAATAAGCAGAAAAGGAGAGACCTTGATTGGCGAAGCGACGAGGCGTCCTGCAAGTGAGGGGGGGTGAAGTTTCCCCCCCCCTTGTAGCTAGGAAGGGTGCCGTGGCTGAGAGGAAAGAGGAGGAAAAAAGAGGGAGACCTCTTACCTCGCTGATTTTTTGTGGAGAATGGTGGAGGCGGAATTCGGGAAGGGAGGCTGGAGGCCTCTCTCTTTGCTGGAGAGTTATGGCCGGGGCCTGATTTCCTGCTTCTTTGTACACAATTGATGACATCACCCACCTCTGGTTTCCTGTTTGACCTACTCTACAAGCTGGACTCGTTGCTTCTGTGAGTGCCCTCTGGTGGATTGTGAGGAAACAGTGCTGATTTTTAAGAGAATCTTTCCCTCTCTGGATGCTTGTGCCTACCTGAGGACCTCTCATTCTTTATCATTGCAAGATGACAAAAGGACAAAGACCAGCTGCAGGTGACATGGAAAAAATTTTGGAGAAATTGGCAAAATTGGATGAGAAACTTATGAAACTTGATAAACTTGATGACCTGCAAAAAGGGCAACTGGAAATAAAATCTGAAATTGTAGTTATGAAAAAATATTTAATTGCTGTTCAACAGGTGGCAGAGGAGAATAAGAAAAAGGTGGGAGGTTTGGAGGGGGAGGTGCGGGCAATCCAGAAGAGGGAAGAAATGAGAGGAAATGTAATCTTAACTTCACAGCTGGATAGAATGTCTTATTTTCTCAGGTTTCAAAATGTGGAAGAGGTGGACCAGGAAGATCTGCGAGAAGTGATGGTTAAATTGTTGGGCAAATTTACTGAAAGAGGTTTGGACTTTATGAGATGGGATATGGATCTAGTTTATAGAGTAAACTCACAATATGCAATTTTACACAGTGTCCCAAGAGAGGTCCACATTAAATTTGTGAGAAGGGAAACGAGAGATGAAATACTGAGAAATCAAAGATCGGGGGCGCTGATATACAGGGGCAAGGAGGTCACCATTCTGAAGCAGATCCCTAGACAGGTATGAGAATTAAGAAGAAATTATTATTTTTTATCAAATAAATTGTACCTTAAGGGAATTGGCTTCAGGTGGTTGATGCCGGAAGGTTTGATGATTTTCTGGGAGGGCAGTAGGAAGAAAATTAATAGTGTGGCGGAGGCTAAGGCCTACTTGGAGCAACATAAGATCCTCCTAGAGGGGGAAGATACAGGAACCGAGGAAGGGGAGGTACCAGATGATCAAGGAACGGGGGCGGGCGAGGCCATGGCGGTCCGGGAGGAGGGGGGTGCTAAGGCCAGAACCTTGAGATCTAGAATTAAGAAATGACGAAGTGGGAGGAATCTATTATCTTGTGCCTTTTATGACATCTCTTATTTTTGTAAGCTTTAATATTACTCTGGATACCGGAGCTTCCAGTGGGACAGCGACATCGCCAGATGCTTCTTTTTGAAGCGCCAGCCCAGGGCTCCGTAGAACCGCAAAGAACAGCGACTATCAGCTGTCTTGCGGTTTGAAAACTTTCCCCCTGGTATGAGGGGGGAAAGTGAGTAGACGGGTGGGGTAGAGCTCCCTGAAAGTGCCGGATTTCACACATAATCTGGCGCTTGAAGATGAGAGCTCCCCGTTAAGCCTGTCAGTACTCCGGACCCTGGATGCCTCTGCTTTGCAGAGCTAGATGTCGTTAACCATTCCAGCACCAACTTTAAACAGATATTTTTTGAATCGAGCTGGCGGAGCACAAGCAGTACGAATCAAACAGCAAGTATTTTTTTTTCCTTTTAACTCCAAAGATTTACTTTCTTTAAAAGATTCTTCCTAAGCTGAAAGTGAAAGCAAGATGGCGTTTGAGTTTTAACGGGGCGTGAAGAAGTGAAAGCTAAAAGTAATTATTGACAAGCCCCTGTTTGAAACGTAAAACTCCTTTTTGAAAAGTGGATGTAATAAGAAAGGAATAATAATAATTGAAGCAGCAATACAAATTACAAATTGTAAAGGATTCCCTTTTTTTTTTCTTGAAACTCTTTTTTTCTTTTCTCTTCCCCCTTTTTTTTCTGTCCTTCTGGGAAGGAAGAAGGGGGGCAAGATGGCTGGGCTTTTTGAAAGCAAAGGAGGGTTATTTAACCCTCAATGGTCTGAATTTGAGGAAGCTTTGAGTTCAATTACCTCTGCTTTATCGAAAAGAATTGATACTATATTTCAAGTTTCTCAAGCTGGAAATAATGAAATACATGGAAATACTGAGTTGCAATCTAGCAGTGGGGGATTGAATGAAGAGTTGGGAGATGCAAAAAAACAACAACAGATTATAGCAGATTTTACTGAGGAGAGAAAGATGAATGTTGTGCAAAATAAGGAGCAAGAAGTGTTGCAAGCTGATGAAATTTTGGTTTCACGAATTTTTTTTTATAAAACTCAATCTGCACTTAAAGAGTTGTTTCCAGAAGAAGCTACATTTCTGCAAAAATTTTATAATATGCAATCCCAAAAACCGCAAAATTTTACTGGAGCTAAAAAAGGCAGCGGGATCAAAGTTAAGAAGAAAGTTCGTAAAAAGGAAAAGAAGAAAGACTGGAGAAATGGAAAATAACCCTGCTTGATGAGATGATGGTCCTTAAAAAGTATTGTTTAACTGTTTAAAGATTTTGAATTTTTTGGAAAAAGAAAAAAAAAACAGACAGCAGTTTAATGCCAGTTAACTAAGCGATGAGCGACGATGAGGAGGCAACCTACAGCTGTATTGGAATATTTGAGAAGAATAAACAGATCACAGCAATGCTGGTGTATTGGGTTGTGAAATATGCCCTGACTTGAATGATTTGGATTATTTTATTAAGGACTGCAACAAATTTGGACTTAATTGCAATCGCAGAAGTTTTACTGAATATAGCAAATTGAAGTTTCCTGCTTGATGGTAATGAATA
>WNWU01003462.1:0-12764 GCA_012654045.1 Ptyas mucosa | reverse complement strand
AAGTACAAACATTTTCTCCCCCCCTTCCCACTCATTCCCCCACCCCCCTCCCAACCCCCATCCCTCCCCCTACCAACCCCCCTCCCTCCCCCCCTTGGCTTCCCGGGATTAGCTCAGGGTACAAAATGTACAAACATAATTCTCAGGTATGCCGGGCGGAACGGCAAACAAACACAGCAACAGCCCTGTCAGCTCTCAGCGGCGCACTGGTTTATTTGTGTCTGCTCCGGTTACACGCTGTGATTCGCAGGAATGAATGAAATCGGCGCTACAGACTCCTGGAACGGGGCGTTTATATAGCACGCCCATTCATTACATAGTCAAATACCACGCCCGTTCATTACATAGTCAAATACCACGCCCATGTGTCTCAACACGCCCCTTCTTTCCGGTGGACAGCTCCTCCAGCGTCAGCAGAGTGCGACCGCACAGCACGTTCTGGTCGTCCTTTGAAAAGTTCCTTAACCCGGCGTAACCCGATGCCACCACCCCTCACCCCGCACGCGACCGCCTACACCCAGTGCCACCACCACCGTGTAAGTATATATCTCCCGCCGGTGGCATGTTGCGGTAGTGAGTGTCGAGCAGGTTGCTTGGCTTGACAGGCGGCTCCCCTTTCACCATGGGTCCGTCTGTAAGAGATAGAGCAACAACATTAGCGTCTAGCTGGGGTTTCTGCGGATGTTGCCTATGGAACCGTTTGATCAGTCTCCTAGCGGTTATATTGTAATACGGTACCCATGACGCTTCCTCTATTGGATAGCCTTTCCACCTTACTAGATAATGTAGTTTTCCCCTCTTCACCTTAGAGTCTAGTATGGTATCAATTTCATATCGTCCCTCTGTGACCGGTCCGGGACAGTCGGACTGGTCCTGGCCTCGTGTAGCAGGCTTAAGGAGACTGCTGTGAAACACAGGATATATTTTCCCCAACAATGGCGGCAGCTTTAAAGCTACGGTCACAGGGTTGATGACCTTCATCACTGGGAAGGGGCCCACATACTTTGGTCCCAATTTCCGGCTGGGAAGTTTTAGTTTGATATATTTTGTGGACAGATAGACCAGATCCCCCACCTGATAGGGTTGCATTGGAGCCCGTTTTTTGTCTGCCTGTGTTTTATATGCGTGAGCTGCTTTCTTTAATGCCTGTCTAACCTGCGGCCATACTGTATTTACCTTGTCAGCCCATTCAGCGGGCATCTGTGTTGTTGATGGTATCTACCTCTGGTATCGCTACAAAATCTTGTCCCATAGCAACTCGAAATGGGGTGAGACCCGTACTACTGTGCACGGCATTATTATAAGCTACCTCCACGAAAGGCAATAATGAAGACCATTCGGTTTGTTGATACGAGACGTAACAGCGAAGGTAACGCTCTATCATTGCGTTTGCTCGTTCTACAGCCCCATTAGTGCTGGGATGGAAAGCGGAACTAAGGCCCTGGGTTGACCCAATAGCGGAAATGAAGTTTCTCCAAAATCGAGCCGTGAACTGCACCCCTCTATCCGAAATGATCCGGCGGGGTACCCCATGTAACCGGTAAATATGGTGAATGAATAATATAGCTAATTTACGAGCTGAGGGCAACCCTCGACATGGAATAAAACGCGGTTGTTTCGAAAACAGGTCAATAACTGTCCAGATGACAGTGTTTCCGCTACTTTCAGGTAATTCTACTATGAAATCCATTCCTATGTCCTCCCAAGGATGGCTAGGTGTGGCGACAGTTTGCAAAAGCCCTAAGGGCTTCCCATGTTGCAACTTCGCCTTTGCGCATATGGGGCAGTCTCGTGTGTATGCTTCTATATCTTTTCTCATTTGGGGCCACCAGAACTGTCGTCGTGTTAAATGCAGTGTCTTAAGAAACCCAAAATGGCCAGCCGCCTTAGTATCATGGCAGCGACGTAATACTGCCAGTCGGGTGCTCTTTGGCACGTATATTTTATCCCCTTTCCATAGTAAACCATCTCTCTGTGTCAGGAGAGGCTTATTACCTTGATACCACTCGTCTATGTCTAAATCCCTCTGTAACAACTCTTTCCATTCCGGGTGGCTCTCCGTCATGGTTGCTGCCACCTCGTCACTGCTGCCGGGCACCATAGCTTGTACTACCTCCTCCCGTTTGCTATGGAACTGCGGCATCCGTGACAGAGCATCAGCCAGGAAGTTCTTACCGCCGGGCATATATTTTAAGATGAAGCGGAATCGTTGGAAGTAATGGGCCCACCGAACCTGTTTAGGAGACAGCCGCCTGGGGGTTTGCAGCGCTATGAGATTGCGATGATCCGTCCACACCTCGAACGGCACGTGTGCTCCCTCCAAAAGATGCCGCCAGGTGAGGAGTGCCCATCGAACCGCAAACGCCTCTTTCTCCCAGATTGCCCAGCCCCTCTCTGTGGGAGTGAATTTTTTAGATGTATACACACACGGATGCCATAAGCCCTGTTCATCAGTCTGCAACAAAACAGCCCCTACAGCAACATCATTTGCGTCTACTTGGACTACGAATGGTTTCGTTTGGTTAGGGTGTTGTAATACGGGTGCTTCGGCAAAATAGTGCTTTAGAGCCTCAAAAGCCTTTTGACACTCCAGTGTCCAGTCCAAGCGACGTCCGGGCCGTGAAGGCCCTTCCCCTTTCGTACGTAACAAGTTCGTCAGTGGCAGGGCAATATGGGCAAACGTGGGAATAAACTGACGATAAAAATTGGCGAACCCGAGGAAGCTTTGCAACTGTCGTCTAGTGGTAGGGGCCTGCCACTCCAGCACGGCAGTCACTTTTGTGGGATCCATCGCTAGGCCCTCCTTGGAGATCCTATACCCGAGGTAATCTAACTCGGTGCGATGAAATTCGCACTTTGACACCTTTACATATAAGTGGGCTTCTAATAGGCGTTCTAATACTTGACGGACCAGGCGGACATGTTCGTCCATGGTTTGCGTGTATATTAGAATATCGTCAAGGTACACCAAGACCCCTTGGTATAGGTACTCATCCAATACCTCGTTAATTAATTGCATAAAGACTGCTGGGGCACCTTGCAAACCAAAAGGCATCACACAAAATTTATAACTGCCTAACGGGCAGTTAAACGTAGTTTTCCACTCATCACCTTGCTTAACGCGAACCCTATAATAAGCTTCCCATAAGTCTAACTTGGTGAAGTATGTTCCGGTGGCTAAGGCAGCTAAGAGGTCCTTCATTAAGGGCAGGGGGTATAAGGGTTCTACGCTAACCGCGTTCAGGCCCCGGTAGTCCACACAAAAGTGAAGGCCCCCATCCTTCTTCTCCCAGAACAGGACTGGGGCGGCCATATGTGAGCGACTAGGTTGTATAAACCCCCTAGCCAAGTTTTTGTCAATATACCGACGCAACTCCTCTATTTCCCTTGGCGTCATAGCATACATTCGCGGTTTAGGTAATTTTACACCTGGTATTAATTCAATGGCACAATCCGTTGGCCGGTGGGGTGGCAATACATCACATTCCCCTTCATCAAACACTGCCGCTAAGTCCGCATATACTGCTGGTACCCCATCGGGACATTTCATGTCCAACCTGAAAGATAATCCTTGGCCCATCACCGGATCCCGTTCGGGCCCCGGTTCTGGACCACGTAACAGCCAAATCTTCCGGAAACCCCCCTCCCACCAGATCGTGGGCATCCACTTGTCCAACCATGCCAGCCCTAATATGACAGGTTCAATCATTGTTTCCACCACCACAAAGCGTATGAGTTCCCAATGGGACCCAATCTCCATCCGTACCGGTTCCGTAACCAGTGCCGCTGGAGCACCCCCTAAAGTAGACCCATCCAGCTGTTCGAACGTTATCGGAGTTTTCAGAGACAGCAGCCTTATGCCCATATGAGTAGCTAAAGAGCGTCGCATCAAACATCGGGTACACCCAGAGTCAATAAGTGCCTCGTGTTGTATTGGTGCTCCCTGACTTGATATCAGTGTTATGGGGATGAGGAAGGGCCGGATAGGGTCACTTACCATCAGATCGTTGATCTCCTCCTCTTCCTCATCGCTGTTATCCGCCACTATGGGAACCGGTCCGGGAGGTACCGCTGATCCCGCCTCCTTGGTTGCCGATCCTTTGGGGCTCAGTCCCGTTTGCAATAACCCCTTGGACTTTTCTGGGGTTACCCAGCCACGAGGAGTCCCCCTGGCTGTTGGTACGTTAGTCCCAGCGGGCTGTACCGGCGGTAGCAAACAGTCCAAGGCCCTATGGCCCAGTTGATTACACCGAAAACAGCGCAACGGCCATCGTACTGAGTCGGAGACCCGAGGATCAGGCTCCCCCCTCCCTCCTGGCTGGCCGGGGACTGGTCGTTCCAGTTGCCGGCGTATCAGAGGGGCCCCTATGCTCACCCTCGGTCGGAACTCCCTCAGTCCCACATCCAACTCAATCGCGGCCTTGCACCATTCAGACAATCGGGGCGGTAGACCCCAATACACACACGCCTGCCGTAACTTCCGGTCCAATCCGACATGGAATTGATGGACAAGCATTCGTTCGGGCCACCCTTGCACCCTCCCCGCTAGCCGACGAAACTCTTTCACGTATTCCTGGGCTGTCCGGCCTCGTTGGCGTAGTGCTACCAGTTCTCCTTCGGCTATCTGTGTTCGTGTATTGTCTTCAAACTGGACTCGGAGACCCTCGAGAAACAAACCAACATCGGTTAGCTCCCGGGCATGGTCATTGTGCAGGTCGGCCACCCAATCAGCGGCCTCCCCTGTCAGCGTTGTCGTAATGGCCACTACCATGGACCACTGGGAAGGATACAAGCGGCCATATAGGTCCAAATAACTGAGAACTTGGCTCAAATACAGAGCCACCTGGTCCGGGTTGCCGTCAAAAGTAGCCTGCAAGGGGGGTGGGCGCCACACGGGTTGTGGGCCCCAAACCCCAACTGGCCCGGCGTGGCCGGGAGCATATGCCACTTGACCAGCAACTCCTGTACCCGTAGAACCAGAACCAGCGCCTTGTCCCATGCCTGGGCGAAGTATCCCAGGACCCATCGTCATACTGTCAGTAAGGGTGGTAGACGGTTGTGTTGCAGGATCTCGGGCGGCGGTCTGCCAGGAGCTGCCAGGAGAGGGCCCCACCCATAGCTTGGGACTAGACAAACGGAACCGTGTTTCCGATCCTGAGGGTGGAGGATGCCAACCAGTCCCAGGCTCCGGCCCTCCCATCCACGGTTGCCACGATTGCGCATCCCGGAAGCTGGCCTCACGGAAGCATTCTCGAAGAACCTCAATAGTAGAGTGGCCCAAGCCCGTTGAATAGCTCCATTCGCCGTCATCATCATCCACCCAGCGCCGCTCCCTCCATTGGTGGAACCGCTCACTGAGGGATGGCGACGTCACGTCCTTTAGGGCTCCTGTGGAGCCGGCTAAGGCTGAACTCTGCCACCACTCCCCGGAAACAGCTGGGGTGGCCACGCCTTTCGCCACTCCAGTCTCTTTGCTGTCTCCTCCCTGGCTTCGGCTCCGCCCACGCTCCTTCGGCCAAACGGTGGGCTGGGCTTCCGTAATGCTTTCTTCTGGTGACGGAGCCTCTTCTGCATCCAACGGTGGCATCGCCGCAGCCGCGTCTAGTCCTTCCGCCATCCCAACAAGGTAGGAGTAGAGAGCGCCGATTTCCTCTCAGGTATGCCGTGCGGAACGGCAAACAAACACAGCAACAGCCCTGTCAGCTCTCAGCGGCGCACTGGTTTATTTGTGTCTGCTCCGGTTACACGCTGTGATTCGCAGGAACGAATGAAATCGGCGCTACAGACTCCTGGAACGGGGCGTTTATATAGCACGCCCATTCATTACATAGTCAAATACCACGCCCATTCATTACATAGTCAAATACCACGCCCATGTGTCTCAACATGCCCCTTCTTTCTGGTGGACGGCTCCTCCAGCGTCAGCAGAATGCGACCGCACAGCACGTTCCGGTCATCCTTTGAAAAGTTCCTTAACCCGGCGTAACCCGATGCCACCACCCCTCACCCCGCACGCGACCGCCTACACCCAGTGCCACCACCACCGTGTAAGTATATATCTCCCGCCGGTGGCATGTTGCGGTAGCGAGTGTCGAGCAGGTTGCTTGGCTCGACAATAATACTATAATTAACTAACCATATAATATATCATTAATAACCTTGATCTTTAACTTCTAATAAATAATAATAAAAAAATACCAAATCCTACTTAATATGACTATCTCTACTGCGTATGTCATTCATAAGCTAACTGAAAATTCTTATTCCGATATTTATTTTGAATATAGTCTATCCATTTTCTCCATTCCTTTATATATCTTTCATTCGAACAGTCTTTAAGATATGCGGAGATTTTTGCCATTTCTGCCAAATGCACAGCCTTTATTGTCCATTCTTGAATCGTAGGTATTTCTTGTTTCTTCCAATACTGTGCCACCAGTAGTCTTGCCGCTGTTATTAAATTTAAAATCAATTTTATTTCTAGTCCAGTACAATCTGTTATAATACCTAACAAAAAAAACTGTGGCGTAAATTTAATCTTTTTCTTTAATATATTTTGAATTATCCACCAAATTCTTATCCAGAACGCCTTAATACTTTTACATGACCACCATATATGAAAATACGTGGCGTCCTGACATCCACATCTCCAACATCTGGGCTGAATATTTGGATACATACAAGCTAATTTCTTTGGGTCTAAATGCCATCTATAAAACATTTTATAAAAGTTTTCTCTTAAATTTTGAGCCTGTGTGAATTTTACATTTCTCACCCATATATTTTCCCATGTATCTAACATTATTATTTCCCCTACATTTTGTGCCCATTTTATCATACAATCCTTAACTAATTCTGTCTCCGAATCTATTTCCAATAATGCATTGTATAACCTTTTTATGTGCATTTGGCCCTGGTCTCTTATTTGCTTAATCAAGTTCTCTTCATATTGTAAAATACCCTTTTTTTTGGTCTTCCTTCCATCTGGCCTGTAGCTGGCCATATTGAAACCAAGTTTTAATTATTCCTTGATCTTTTAGTTGTTGAATAGTTTTTAACTGAAACCCCTGTCCTTCCTTCTCCAAAAGTTGCTCATATGAAATCCCATCTTGCTTTTGCTCTATGTTTATATTTTCAATCGCATGTCTGGGTATTGCCCAAATCGGAATTCTATCATTTAATTTATAACTATACTTTTTCCATACTCGTAACAAGGAACTTCTCAATATATGACTTTTAAAGATATTATCTACCTTTTTATCATACAGTAAATATGCATGCCAGTCATAAACCAGGCCATACCATTCAACATTTAATATCCTGTCTTCTGTTAAGTTAATCCAGTCACTAACTAGTGATAAAACAGCTGCCTCATAATAAAGCCCTAAATTGGGCACTTTAAGTCCACCTCTTTCTCGAGAATCCTGCATTATTTTCTGTTTAACTCGAGGTTTTTTCCCTGCCCAAACAAACGTTATACCTTTTTGCCATTCTTTCAGTATTTTATCAGTTTTAAGTATTGGTATTGTTTGAAAAAGGAACAAAAACCTTGGTAAAAGATTCATTTTTATGGCAGCTATCCTTCCTAACAGTGACAATTGTAACTTACGCCAATTCTGAATCTCTAATTGCATCTTTTGCCACAATAATTCATAATTATAGTGATATAGTCTCGAATTGGTTGTCAGGATATTTATTCCTAAATACTTGACCTTTTTAACTACTTCAAATCCTGTTTGCTTCTCCATCTCTTGTTTTTGTTTAACAGTCATATTTTTAGCTATTGTCTTTGTTTTGGCTGCATTTATTTTAAAGCCAGATATTAATCCATACTCTTTACTTAACTCAACCATTACAATATTCTAACAGATTGTAATGGTTGAGTTAAGGTAATGACCAGGTTATCCACAAAAGCACGCAGTTTATATTCATATTGCCTAATCTGTATTCCTTTTATTTCTTCTGAATCTCTTATATTATTCAACAAAATTTCCAATGATAAAATAAATAATAATGGGACTTCCGGTTGGGACCCGCGGTGTTGGGATGTTGAGAGAGTGACTGCTGCTCCTTAACACCTCCAAACACTGTGCTTTGGGGACCCTTTCGGGGGCGCGGAGCCCAGAGAGCCCCGCGGACAAGAGGGCAAGCCAGGCGAGCGTGACAGCGGATCGCAACGCCGAACGCAACGACCGGGCGGCTCTGTCAAACCCAGCATAAGCGAGTCGGCCAGTAAATGGCTGACCTGAAGCCGCGGTAACCGACAACAAGAGAGGAAGCGATGGAGAGCGGAGGATATAGTGTCCAGCAGTTTAATACCCTTTTTCAGCCATCGAGAAATTGGCATCAGAGAGGGTTGCCGGTGGAGTCGGAGGAGAGGTGCTCAGAGAGAGGGAAAGCGGCGTGTCAAGAGAGGGAGCGGATTGGAGAGAGGAGTTGCCGACGAGCCGGCGGAGGAGACATGGGAGACGAGGTGGCGAGAATACACGCGCGAGGGAAGACGGGCGAGAGGAGTTGAGAACCGTGACTCAGAACTTTAGATTTGCTGCAGATGAGTTATAGTTGGAAGAAGAACGTATAGAAGATTACGGATCCTTTCTCTTTGGAAACTTTGGGACCGGAAGTGCAGCCATCGTAGAGGCTTCTCTGAGGATAATTGAAATAGCTGACTCATTGCCACATGGACAGTTCAGCACAGAGAAACTCCATAGAATATACGACCTAGCGAATGGTTATTTGTTTTCCTTTGCTACTCTACTGAAGTGAACGTGATATCTCGATATTTTTATTCTCTTATCTAATTATCTAACTACGACAGTGTATTTAACTGTACTTATATTTATTACCCTATATTAATATATATACCCTATAGAACAAATATATTTATACTACCTTATATAGCTACTTGATTTACATATTATCGTAATTCTTATCTCTAATTAATTTATATTAGATTATATATTAACTTATATTAATTCATATTATATTAATAGTAGACTGAGACTGTTTGAATAGAAAAAAAATTGCTTCTTTTTTATAATTTAACATAATTAATAGAATTGATCTTGTATGTGATATATTTGTTTAGAATTAATTAAGGAATTTAAAATCAATTAAGAAAGACACTTTATTATAGCATCTTATACACTTCCCTTAAGAATCTTAGAGCAGATAGTAACTATTATTGTAATTGCTAGAAAATATATACTTATATTGAAACTATTTTAAAAAATTGACATAATCCAATCGATATTAATAGAACATCTCCTGAATCCTTTCATAAAACTAAAGGAGACATAAGTCAAAAAGGGCTTAAGATTGATTTAGAGGGAGACCCTTTGAATAGACAGTGACGAGCTTCACTGGATGGTTATTTGGAAAAATATAGAGAGGATATTAAGGAAACAAAAGGCGACTTTAAAGGAAATGGCAAGTTTGACCTCTACTATTGCAAAAACAGGGAAAAAGGTCCCATCTAACCCAACGCTGTCAATGGCGTCCCCAGCTACTCAGAAACCACTAGATGGCCTACAGAAACTGGATAAGCCCCCTGTAACTCCTACACTGCAAACAGTACAATCTTCCCTCCTATCTATCCAAGAAACCATGTTAGCAATGCAGGAAAAACTACTGAATAGCCACTCTGAGTTGAAAATGGATATCCATGCGTTGGACTCAAAAATGAATGAGATCCAAACCTCCATTGTTAAGAATGAAAATAGAATCCAAAAGGTAGAGCAAAGGACGGAGAAAAACGAGAAGAAACTGGAAACAGTGGACCAAACCCTATTGGCACAGAAGAAGGAAACGGAGGATTCCTTGATTCAACTTGAGATGGATGGGGCCTCGTTCTATCTCCATTTTCAGAACATCATAGAAGATAAAGAAGAGGACCTGGGAGATAAGATGGCCGAGCTGATAGCGGAGGCTCTCCAGCAAGACAAACAGGAAATAATCAGGGAAATCGACGAGGCTTACAGAGTCCAGACCAACTATGTGAGGAGAAACAGGCTGCCAAGAGAGGTCCACGTACGTTTTGCCAGGAAAAGGGTGAGAGATATATTATACAATATAGCACGGGAAGATCCAATCATTTATGGAGGGAAAGAGGTAAATGTACTTAAACAGACCCCAAGAAGAGTGAGGGAAAGGAGAAAAAACTATAGATTTTTAACAAACCAGCTAAACAAGAGAAATATAATATTTCGCTGGCTTATACCAGAAGGAATGCTAATATCATGGCAGGGGAGAAAAATTAAAATCGATAGCTTAAGTGCGGCTCAGGAATTCCTGTAACAACTAAGAGGAGGGGAAGAAGAACAATCTAGTAAGGAGGACATAGAAACGGCGAATACAGAGGAGGAAACATCTCAAGAACAGAGTACGAAGGAAGATATAGAAGACGAAAAGAAAAAGGAAGACATAGAAGATAAAGGGAAAAAAACTAGACCAGTAAGACAAGTAACCCTAAAAGCAAACAAAAACTAGGCACTAGACACTAACGCTCGGGATGGATGGTATTAAAATCTTATCGTTAAATGTCAATGGTTTAAATGAACCAAAAAAGAGAAAATTAATTTTGACAAAACTAGCTAAACAAAACCCTGATATAATTTGTATGCAAGAAGTCCATGTAAAAAAGAGGAAGTATATCGTTTAGAATATCCCAAATTTGGCAAGGTATTTACGTCATTAGCTGAAAAAAAGAAAAGGGGAGTAGCCATTTATGTTAAGAAAGGAATAGAAGCTGAATGTAAATATAAAGATGGAAAAGGGAGAATACTAGTAGTAGAAATAACGAGAGGGCCCTCTAAAATGATAGTGGTTGGGGTATATGCCCCAAATAAAAAACAAGGGAAATTCTTTGAAAAACTACACGAACAACTTGCTAAATGGACACAGAATGAAATATGTTTGTTAGGGGATATGAATGGAATTGTAGACCCGAGCAAAGATTATAAAAGTGGCAAAACCAGGAAAAATAAAAGACTTCCCCTACCAAAAAGTTTTTTTGACTTAACTGATGAAATCAATTTAATAGATATGTGGCGTACACTACATCCCCAAGAAAAACAATATACATTTTATTCAATTCCACAGAACTCTTGGTCCAGAATAGACATGGTATGGGTTACTAGGAAACTAGGCTTAGAAATTAAAAAAGTGGAAATATGGACAAATACCTGGACAGATCACAAGCTGCTTGAAATCAATTGGCAATATAGGAATAAGAGGAAACAACCGAGATGGAGCCTTAGGACAAATCTGTTAAATGATAAAGAGCTCCTATCAAAACTAAACAAAGAAATTAAACATTTTTTTGTAGAAAACGGGGAACAAGGCACGGCAAGAGAAATTGTCTGGGACACTATGAAAGCTTACGTGAGGGGGATAGTCATCTCGCACATGGCATTTAAAAACAAAACAGAACGAAAGGCCAGGGAGGGTTACACTAAAACCTTAATAGAATCCGAAAAAGAATTACAACAAAATCTGGGAGATGAGGGGGCCAAACAGAGGTGGTTGATGGCGAGACATAGAATTAATTTGTTAGACCAGGACGAGATGGCACAAAAAATAAAGAGATCTAAACACTACTGTTTCGAAAATGCCAACAAGTCAGGAAGATGGCTCGCCTACAAACTAAAGAAAGAAAAGGAAAAGAATCAGATTTTGGTACTGGAAGATTCTAAAGGAAATCTCTTAATAAGGGAAGAGGAAAAATTAGAGTATGTGAGGGAATTCTATGAAAATCTGTATCAAGATGGGAAAATAGAACCAAATAAGGTAGAAAAATATCTGATGGACGCCAGCCTACCCCAAATTACGGAAGAAGAAAGAGAAATGCTGAACAGAAAAATTACAATAGAAGAACTAAAAGCAGCTCTCTCTAAAATAAAAAAGAATAAATCTCCAGGTCCAGACGGCCTCCCTGGGGAATTCTATGTAAAATTGGAAGAAGCATTAAGTCTAGAGCTATTAGAAATATTTAATGAGGCCCTAGTAGGTTTAACAATCCTGGACACCTGGAGGGAAGCATACTTAACGCTCATTTTGAAAGACGGTGCTGACCCAAAAAGATTAGTAAATTACAGGCCCATTTCTCTCTTAAACTCCGACTACAAATTGTTTATGAATATAATAGCCGAAAGAGTTAAAAAAATCTTAAACTCCTGGATACACAAAGATCAAAATGGATTCCTCCCGGGGAGGCAAATCAGAGACAACCTAAGAATAGTATTAAATACCATAGAATATTACGAACAGCACCCTGAAAAACAGCTCGCACTGATGTTTGTTGACGCCCAAAAGGCCTTTGATAATTTAAATTGGAATTTTATGATAAATCAAATAAATTTAATGGAATTCGGGACAAATTTTAGGAAAATGATCCAAAATATTTATTATAATCAGAGGGCCAATATATTGATGAACGGGGATAAGACCCAAATATTCCAGATACAAAAAGGAGTAAGGCAGGGATGCCCCCTATCCCCCTTACTTTATATTCTTGCACTTGAGGTGTTGCTGATAAAGATTAGAGCCACTAAAGAAATTAAAGGACCTAAGGTGAGGAAGGAAATCTATAAGATACAAGCCTTCGCAGATGACGTAGCCCTTATCATGGAAGACCCACTAGAAACTGGACCAGGAGTTTTACTAGAAATACAAAAATATGGCCAAGTGGCGGGCCTCAAACTTAACAAGGAAAAAACCAAAATAATAGCTAAAAACATGACAGACATACAAAAAAAGGAATTGGA
>WNWU01003457.1:0-11835 GCA_012654045.1 Ptyas mucosa | reverse complement strand
AATACAAATTATAAATTGTAAAGGGTCTTTTTTTTTCCTTCTTGATATTCTTTTTTTTTCTTTTTCTTTTTTTTCTGTCCTTCTGGAAGGGAAGGAAGAAGGGGGGCGAGATGGCTGGTCTTTTTGAAAGCAAAGAAAGCAAAGGAGGGTTTAATTAACCCTCAATGGTCTGACTTTGAGGAAGCTTTGAGCTCAATTACCTCTGCTTTATTGAAAAGAATTGATACTATATTTCAAGCTTTTCAAGCTGGAAACAATGAAACACATGGAAATACTGAGTTGCAATCTAGCAGTGGGGGATTGAACGAAGAGCTGGGAGATGGAAAAGTACAACAGATCACCGAGGAGAGAAAGATGGACGCTGTGCAAAATAAGGAAGAACTCTTGGAAGCTGATGAGATTTTGGTTACACGAATTTTTTCTTATAAAAACCAATCTGCATTTAAAGAGCTGTTTCCAAAAGAAGTTATATTTCTCCAAAAATTTTATATTATGCAATCCCAAAAATTGCAAAATTTTACTGGAGTGAAAAAAGGCAGAGGGTTCAAAGTTAAAAAGAAAGTTCGTAAAAAGGAAAAGAAGAAAGATTGGAAAAATGGAAAATAACCCTGCTTGATGAAATGATGGTCCTTAAAAAGTATTGTTTAGCTGTTTAAAGATTTTGAACTTGTGGAAAAAAAAAGACAGCAGTTTAATGCCAGTTATCTAAGCGATGAGCGACGATGAGGAGGCAACCTACAGCTGTATTGGAATATTTTGAGAAGAATAAACAGATCACTGCAATGCTGGTGGGTTGGGCTGTAAAATATGCCCTGACTTTAACGATTTGGAATATTTTATTAAGGACTGTAACAAATTTGGACTTAATTGCAATCGCAGAAGTTTTATTGAATATAGTAAATTGGAGTCTCCTGACTGATGGTAATAAATATAAGGCAAAAGGACTATGGATCTAGGGCAACTGCAGTTGATCTGGTGGTTTCCCTAACACGTCTGATGAATTTATTAATCTAATTTTTGACTAGATTTGATGGAAATTATTTCAAATACAATTATAAAGTCACTCGGGGTTTTTTTTATATAAAGAAGCAATTTTTATTTAGGTGGGTAGATGTAAATGAAGATATTCTAAATGCTGTTGGAGGATGTGAAGACAAGAAGATTAGTAACTGGTTTAATCTAGTATGAAGAATTTAAACGTTTGATATAGTTAATAAATGATGTTTTTAGCTGATTTGTTAATATGTATTGACAAATTAATAAGAGGTTTGATTATTATTTTTTAATTTAAAAAAATTATTATTTTTTATTAAGTGCTTTAATTATAATTGGACCTTTATGGTTTAAAATGGAGGACGGAAGAGTTTATATAACATTTTATTTTAAATTTGGGGTTTTTGAATGAGGGTTTCTTTTTTTTTCTTTTGTTTTCAATGAAAGAAGTTATAAAATATCTTGTTAAATTGTATAGACCTAATAATTTGTTAAGCATTAAATAGCTAAATTGAGTAAAGATAGGTTTAATTAGGTAATACTTAACTGTTTTATTAGCTGTTGTAATTATGAATGGATATTAATTTTGTTGAATTAGATGGAATAAGAAGAAAGAAGACTTGCTTTCCTTTTATCTATTTTATCTATTTGTTTAATGATTATGATTATGATAAGTGTGAAATGGAGTTTAATTTAGAGAATTTGAGCTGTATTTTATTTTATTTTGTATTTGCTCTGGGAAGTCGGGGGGGCGGTTGGGGAGGGGGGAGAAAATGTATGTAAAACTTTTAAAACTTTTTCAATAAAAAAAAAAAAGATGTTACCTAGTTTGGTAACGAAACGTTCGGAAACCAACCCACAAGCTCGGAGAATGAACCTTCACCCTCATCCTACATCCGAGCTACAGATATTCACCACTATTGCAAATGTTGTAGTTACTCTAAGCGAGCACTAGGTTGTGCCATAACCTGAGAATGTCAAGCAGGAGACAGCAGGAAAAAAGCCCTTTTCCCTCTTTTAGCACTACAATCTTTAAGCCTATATTGAAAGCATAATTGGATTTTTAAAATTGTACAGAAACACAAATGTAGAGAAACCGCAATGGTGCAGGATTTCTTCAATCTGGTTCTCTCAAAGGTCCGCCTGCCGTGAGGCCAAGGGTGCTTCGGCGGTGCCTGACATGAGATGGTTAAGGATGATTCACTTAGCAACCAGGGTGATTCACTTAATCATGGCAAAAAAAGGTTGTAAAATCAGGCACGACTCACTTAACCATCTGACTTAGCAACACATGTTCTGGTCCCAATTGTGGTTGTAAGTCGGGGATTGCCTGTAGTACTCTCAGAGGGAATCCAAAGATACCAAGAAAACAGCACTATAGTTACATTATTTGAATGAAAGGAAGATTACCCTGAATTTAAGATATCCCCAGTCCCAAGAATATGAGATGTGGGGAAGGCTATAAACAGAGAGAGACATGCACAATTTCAGCACTCTGCTCAACTACCTTGTCACCCAGTCACATTGGATCCAATACTAGAGAATGTTATTTTCCCCCCAACAAAGTATGCACACAACATGCTTGGCTGGGAGAAAAATAATATCAATATCATTAATGACTATTCATTAAAATAACTTGCCTACAAAATAAGGTATCCTATTTGTAAAATTACAGTTATGTGAAAAAGAAAGTACACCCTCTTTGAGCTCTATGGTTTTACGTATCACAGCATAGTAAAAATTATCTGGTCCTTAGCAGTTCTTAAAAGTAGGTAAGTACAACCTCAGATTAACAACAACACATGACATATTAGACCATGTCATCGTTTATTTTACAAAAAGAAAGCCAAATTGTAGTAGCCATTTGTGAAAAACTAAGTATACCCTTACTGCTTCCATAGGTATGAAGAAGCTAAGTCAGTGATGGCTAACCTTTTCCGGACCGAGTGCCCAAAGCGCACACGCGCATGTGAATGGTGCCCAACCCCCCAAAATGCAATGCATGTGCCCCCCCGCACGTGCGCCCCCCCGCACGTGCCCCGCCCCTGCGCATGTGCAGCAGAGACCCGACAAACAGCTGGCCGGCGGGAGGCGTGCACCATAGTTTTGCCATCACAGGGCTAAGTAGTAGTCAGGTGCTGCTAATCAAGTGCCCTTGCTCAATTGATCATCAGTAAGTGTATACCTCTATAAAAGCCAAAGTTTTAGAAGTTTGCTGGTCTCCAGCATTGAGGTGTGTGTTAACACAATGCCAAAGAGGAAAGACATGAGCAATGATCTTAGAGAAGCAATTGTTGCTGCCCATCAATCTGGGAAGGGATATTAGGCCATTTCCAAAAAATTTTAAGTCCATTCTACAGTGAGGAAGATTATTCACAAGTGGAAAACATTCAAGGCACTTGCCAATCTTCCCAGGAGTGGATGTCCTAGCAGATTCACTCCAAGGTCAAACTGCAATGCTCAGAGAAATTGCAAAATATCCAAGAGTTACATCTCAGACACTACAGCAGTGGTTCTCAACCTTCCTAATGCCGCGACCCTTTAATACAGTTCCTCATGTTGTGGTGACCCCCAACCATAAAATTATTTTCGTTGCTACTTCATAACTGTAATTTTTTACTACCGGTTCTGTGGGCGTGGCTTATTTTGTGGGCGTGGCTTGGAGGTCATGTGACTGGGTGGGCATGGCTAGCTGGTCATGTGACCGGGTGGCCATGGCTATGTGTATAGGGACTTCAGAGGGCTGAAAAAAGTCATTTCTGACAGGTCCTCGCACTTTTGACCGGTCTTTGCACTTATGACTGGTCATCATTTATGCCCATTGTAGCATTCTTAACAACCGTGTCACTCATTTCACAACTGCTTCTCTTCACCATGGTGACAAGATAGGGCAAAAACGTAAAATGTGAGGACAGTTGTAAGTTCGAGGACTGGTCAAAAGTGCGAGGACCAGTCAAAAATAACTTTTTCAGCCCTCTGAGTAGTCCATGTGCATAAAAGGATACAGCAATAGAGAGGGATGAAGGAAGGGAAGGGAAATTAGAGTAGGAGTGAGGGTAAGAGAGGGAGGAAGAGAGGAGGAGAAGGAGAAAGGAAGAGGAAGTAGGGAGGAGAAGAAGGGGGGGGAAGAGAAAGTAAGAAGGAAAGAAAAGACAGGTGGTAGGTTTGAGGAGAAAGATTGCTGTACAATAAAAAAGATGAAAGGGAAGAAAACCAACCCCAAACAAATATAAAGATATTAAGATAAAGAATGAATTGTTAAACTTTAAAGAATAAAAGAGAACAAATATGAATAAATAGCAATAATTAGAAACACACTTACAAACATACAATGTATTTTCTTTGAACAGAGTATTTGGCCGCTTCACAAATTTAAACAGTGTTTAGTCATTTCAATTAAATTTACAATTTCTATATTTCCTTTTTGCCATATTTATTCCTCATCTATTTTTTAAAAAAACCAATATTACCCTTCATCCTCATCTCTAATCTTAATCAAATTCAATTTTTCCCTTCTATTCTATATTATACCCCTTCCCATTGTCATCTATTTTTATATCCATCCTCACATTGGTTAATTATGTAATTATGTAATACAGTTGTTTAATACAAATTCAACATTTTAATATAAATCAATTAGTTATATAACTATTTTTGTATATTAATCAATATGAAGATGAATATTCCAATTATTTCCATGCAATCCAATTTCTTACAAATCAATTAATTTACCAATAATAATAAACCAAATAATTTCCCCCATATATTCCTCCAAACCACAACTTAACCATTTCTGCTTTCAACACAATATACAATTAATAGTATCTCAATTATTACAATGCCCTAGTTAAATAGAGCTTTTTTTCTTTTGTGTTTTAAAATCTTGAACCTCCTCTTTTGCCCTAAATTTCCCATTGTTTGCAGTTTTGCACCTACCTTTTTTGGTGAGGAAAAAGAAAAAGAAATCTCTCTCTGCCTCATTTTGTCATGTTGCAGCAAAGACCCTGTTTTACTTTCAGTTTCGCTTTTCAGCATAGATAGGGGGGAAAAATCTGCACCTCTTTGCAGCTAGCAACAGAGCCCTGCGCAAAACAGCTGAGAGCAAATCAGCTGAGAGTCGGGAGGCCAATCTAATCAACTTATGGTAATTAACCTATGCTGAAGCTGAAAGGGGCTGTTTTTTCTATTTTTGCAGGCACCGGTCTACTCATTTGTTTTCTTTTAACACTGATCAGCTGTAGGGCGGCCCTTTGAAGCCCCGCGGCAAGAATTTAAACAGTTTTTTTCCCTCTAGCCATCAGCTGGGACTCAGGAGGCAGCAATAGATTGGGAGTGGGCGGGGTAAGCGAATGGCGAATGGCGATCCAACAGAGGCAGAGGGTGAGGGTGAGTGAAGGCGTGGGTGGGGGGCAAGAGAGGGCTTTGGCGACCCTTGTGAAATGGCCGTTCGACCCCCAAAGGGGTCGCGACCCCCAGGTTGAAAACTGCTGCTCTACAGGCCTCATTTAGCATGTTAAATGTTAAAGTTTGTGATAGTACAATTAGAAAAAGACTGAACAAGTATGGTTTGTTTGGAAGGGTTGCCAGGAGTAAACCTCTTCTCTTTACAAAGGAACACAGCACAGGTTTGGTTTGCAAAGTTGCATCTGAACAAATCACAAAACATCTGGAACACTGTCCTTTGGACAGATGAGACCAAAGTGGAGATGTTTGGCCATAATGTACAGTACCACATTTAGTGAAAACCAAACACAGCATATTGGAACAGAACTCTCATATCAACCATCAAGCACTGTGATGATTTGGGCTTGTTTTGAAGCCACAGGACCTGGGAACCTTGCAGTCACTGAGTCGACCATGAGCTCCTCTGTATTCCAAAGTATTCTAGAGTCAAATGTGAGGCCATCTATCTGACAGCTAAAGCTTGGCCGACATAAGGTCATGCAACAGGACAATGATCCCAAGCACACCAGCAAATCTACAAGAGAATGGTTGAAAAAGAAAAGAATCAAGGTGTTGCAATGGCCCAGTCAAAGTCCAGACCTCAACCTGATTAAAATGCTGTGGCAAGACCTCAGAGCTGTGTATAAACAAATACCCACAAACCTCAATGAACTGAAACAATGTTGTAAAGAAGAGTGGGCCAAAATTCCTCCACAACTATGTGAGAGACTGATAGTCATATAGAAAACAATTACTTCAAGTTATTGCTGCTAAAGGTGGTTCTACAAGGTATTGAATCATCAGGTGTACTTCCTTTTTCACATGACTGTAACCGATACCCCATCAATTGATCTATCTGCATATATACAACCACTTTCTCATGCACCCACATATACTCAGAAAGAGACAGTAGAAATTTGAGCATAAGCAAGCATTAATTTAGGCACACTTAGCATGTAGTGAGATTCATTCCTAGTTAAGCATATTTAAGGTGTATGCTATGCTGTGATAACTCTGTTTATCCCAGCTTATTCCCAGAAAACTGAATAAAAATTGGGGGAAACCTCAGAGTATTCTTTTTCCTTCTCTGCAAATACAAAATAGGTCAATAAAAGGATTTGTGTCTGGCTTCAAACACAAAGAAATGCATGCTCCCTGAATTCAAGAGTCTTTATTCTTAGGTAAGTACAGGTAGTCCTCGACATACAACAATTTGTTTAACAATCATTTGAGGTTACAACAGTACTGAAAAGAATGGTTTATGACTGGCCCTTGCACTTATGACCATTGCAGCATCCCCACAGTCATGTGATCAAAATTTGGGCACTTGGCATGTATTTATAACATTGTCCCGAAGACAATTGCCATTTGTGACCTTCCCAGCTGGCTTCTGACAGGCAAAGTCAATGGAAGCCAGATTTGCTTAATGACCATGTTGATTCACTTAACAACTGCACTGATTCACTTAACAACTGTGGCAAAAAGTTTTCAAAAATCATACACACCTCACTTAACAACTGCCTTGCTTAGCTACTGAAATTCTGGTCCTGATTCTGTATGCTCAGAATTTTAGTCAGCATGCAAAAACTACCTGCTAACATCACACTTCTTTTATTGTCTCCACATATACAGAGAAAGTGTTTGCAACTGAGAGCCTGTTCTAACCATGGAGAGCCTCCATCAATTAAGGATCCCAATTTACTCAGACAGCCTCTACAGATGCACAAGATTCTACAATGCAGGCACTCACCCTTTCACAAGAAGGGTGACAAGTGGGCAGGGCTAACATGCTTATCTTACTTTTTCAGTTTATGATAATTGTCTTCCTTGAGCGTTGCACATCTTGATGTCAGATAGATGCCCAAATATTTCACTTTCTTCACAATTTGAATGTCCAGTTTCTCCATCATCTCCTTCTTTTGTTTTTCTCTCATGTTTTTGACTCATATTTTTCTCTTATCTTTATTGATTTTCAGACCTGCTACTTTCCCATATTCTTCTATTTGTTCTAATAGTTTTGGCGCTGTCTCTATTGGGTCTTCCATGATAAACACCAAATCATCCGCAAATGCTTGTAGTTTGTATTCTTCTTTTTTAATTCTCATTCCTTTTATTTCCTTTTCCTGCCTCACTTTTCTATTTAAAATCTCTAATGTCAATATAAATAATAATGGAGATAAAGGGCATCCTTGTCTTGTTCCTTTTCTAATATGTATTTTCTCTGTCATTTCACCATTTACCATCACCATTGCCGCTTGGTCTCTATATATAGTTTGGATCATATTTATAAATCTGTCTCCAAAATCCATCATTTTCAACTGTTTTATCATAAATTGCCAATTCACGTTGTCAAACGCCTTTTGTGCATCTAAAAATAACAATGCTATTTGTTTCTCTGAGTGTAGTTCATAATATTCTAATGTGTTTAATATAGTTCGCATATTGTCTCTAATTTGTCTTTTTGGTAAGAAGCCATTTTGATCCAAATGTATAAACTCATTTATTTATTTATTTTAATCTGGAGAGGGGCGTGGCTGGCATCGGGCGATACGGTGTGGATTCTGGAGCTCCAGGAGAACACCGATATCCTAGCCGATTTTGGGGATCCCCAGGGATCATAGCTGTCTTGTGGAGACAGCGAAGAAAGAAGACGCTGGCTGGCATGAATAGGGAATGAGCAAGTTCCCTGAAATGCTGGCATTAGTCTTCGACCCATCGGCGAAGGAAGGCAGCCATTAAGGAGCTGTCACAAGCCAGAACGGCCACGATCAGAAAGAGGGAATGTAGGAGCGGTAATTGAACTGAGTATTGTTACCGGGTGAGTAATTGGCCAACTCACAGGTAAAAGAAAAAAAATCTTTTGACTGCTTGAAAAAATTGTAGCGGAAGATTGGCGGCTAATTGGCACAGAAGGACTAAAGCAGAGAAAAAAAACCCCGGAACTTTAAAAATCAAACCTAAAGCCCTGGAAAAAATCTTCCATTCGGATTTAAAACTGGATTTGGGGAAAAAAAATAAGACAAGGAAAAGAAGATAGAAAAACATTTTAAACAGCAGAAGAATTTAATGTGGAAAAGAGAAAGTGAACGCTTTTGTGTATAAAAGTTGGCTACTTTGTTATGGAAAGGATTGTGAATCGGAGAAAGACAGCTGCTGGCGGAGAGTGTGAGAAAGAGGTGTGAGAGAATTCATACAGCTCTACCAAGATAAGAGAACAAAGGACAAAGACTGAAACGGTGCTGGCTCAAGTGAAGATCTGAATTGGACATTATTTAAAGGGGGGGAAAAAGAACACTATATGGACTTGGAAATTTGAAATATATGTAAAGGAAAAGAATAAATTTAAAAATCTCAGCCTTTTAAATTGAAAATATGGAGAATTGGGAGGAGGAATATGAGACATTGAGGGAGATGTTTCAAAAAATAAGAGAAGCATTTAAGGGAAACAAAGAAGCAGAGGATTGGTTAGAATGCAAAAAAAGAGAAAGGGAACAGAAGAATGAGAAACAAAAGAAACAAAGAGATAATAATGGAGAAGAAATAATTGAAAATAAAGATAAAGATGATTACACTGGGCTTAGCAGTGACAGAATAAGAATGGATAAGGGAAAATACATCTCAGATAAGAAAAGAAGAGAAATAAATGGGGAAAGATTGAGAAAGAAAATTAATAGAGTTAAAATTAAAGAAAAGAAGCTGAAGGGGAGATACAAGAAAAGGAAAAAGAGGAAGGTAAGGGAATGGGAGAAAGGGAGGAAAATACCAAGAAATGGAGTTGTGGAGAGACTAAGGGAAAATGGCTAAGCGTCAGTGAAAATGTTAATTTGTTAATAAAGAGATTGATGTTAGTGGTAGAAATTATATGTGAAAATGTTGTTAAATGAAATAGACCAGTAGGTGCAATGTGAAAGAAAGAATGATTTTGGAGAAAGCATTAAATGGAGAGAAATAAGTAACATAAGCATTAATTGAAATTATGATGGAAAATTGAAATTGAATGTGAAATTGAAATGTTAAAAAATGATTTAAGTGTTATACTTATAAGAAGTAAAGAAGAAAAAGCATAGTGTTAAAAGTAAAGATAAAGGATTGGAAGATTGTTTGGGTAAAAATTTAAAGGGAAAAATGAAATAAGATGAAATATACTGTTTATAATTAAAAAGATAAGAGGAATTTTGTGAAATATACTTGATAAATGAAAGATCGGGGTTGCCTGGACTCCATAGTGGAAAATATTAAATTGAAGATGAATACAGCAATAGAGAGAGATGAAGGAGGAGAAGAGAGGTGGAAAGGAAGAGGAAGGCGAGAGAGGGAAGGAAGAGTAGGGAGGAAGGAAGGGAAGGGAAATTAGAGTAGGAGAGAGGGGAAGAGAGGGGGGAAGAGAGGAGGAGAAGGAGAAGGGGAGGGGAAGTAGATAAGAGAAGAAGAGGAGGGGAAGAGAAAGTAGGAAAGAAAGAAAAGAGGGAGATGGTAGGTTGGAGGAGAAAGATTGCTGTATAAAAAAGATGAAATGGAAGAAAGGCAACCCCGAACAAACACAAATATATGAATGAATTGTTAAAGAATAAAAGGGAATAAATATGAATAAATAGTAAAATTAGAATTTAAGGGCAAATGAAGATATTGTGTATGTAAGTAAGCATAGAAATAGTGAGATATGATAAAATAAAGGGGGGGAGATTTTGGCAAGAATTGTAATTGAGTAAAATATATTTGAATTTAATTAATTGTATAAGACAAGAAACGGCCAATACTCTGTTCAAAAAAGATGTGGGGAAATGTGGGGGGGACGGGGACCAATAAAACTTGTTTAAAAAACTAATTTTTTAAATCTTTTAGCCATGATTGATGCAAAAACCTTATAATCCGCATTTAATAAAGATATCGGTCTATAATTCTTTATCTGTTGCAGATCTGCCTCTTCTTTTGGTATTAAAGTTATATATGCCTCCATCCATGAGTCCGAAATTTTAGCTTTAAGTAATAGTTCATTGAATACTTGCAGCATCATATTGCTTAGTACATCTTGTAGGGTTTTATATACCTCTGCTGGTAATCCATCTGGGCCTGGTGTCTTCCCATTTTTCTGTCTTTTAATTCCATCCATTAATTCCATCATAGATATTCTTTCTTCTAATAATTTTTTGAACTTTACTGGGATTCTAGGCAATTCTGTTTTCTTCAAATATTGTTCTATCTCATCTTCTTCTACTGTTTCTTGTTGATACAGTCCATTGTAGTATTTCTCAATTATCCTTTTCTTTTCCTCACTTCTATAACATATCTTTCCATCTTGGTCTATTAATTGATTTATTAATTTCTTTTCTTTCTCTTTTTTCATTTTATATGCTAACCATCATCCTGGTTTATTTGCATTTTCAAATTTTTTTTGCTTTGTAGCTTTTATTCTATTCGCCAATTCTTCATTTTCCATTAAATTCATCTTATGTTTTTTCAAATCCAACAGATTTTTAATCTTTTTATCGTGCGGGTTTTTTTGTCGTTCCATCTCTAATCTCTTATATTCTTCCTCTAAATTCTTATGCATTTGTCTATTTTGTTTATTTCTTTTTCCTAAATATGTCATTGCCAATCTGCTAATGTATGCTTTACTGGTATCCCACACGTTTTGTAAAGATGTACCGTATATACTCGAGTATAAGTCGACCCGAATATAAACCGAGGCACCCAATTTTACCACAAAAAAACTGGGAAAACGTATTGACTTGAGTATAAGCCGGGGTGGGAAATGCAGCGGCTACTGGTAAATTTCAAAATAAAAATAGATACCAATAAAATTACATTAATTGAGGCATCAATAGGTTAAATGTTTTTGGAATATTGATTTCAAAGAAAAACAGTAAACTAGCTCTGTAAGTGGAAAAGAGGATCAACAAAAACAAAAATCTTGTCACCATGGTGAAGAGAAGCAGTTGTGAAATGAGTGACATGGTTGTTAAGAATGCTGCATGGGCATAAATGTGAGGATGGTCATAAGTGTGAGGACTGGTCAAAAGTGCGAGGACCTGTCAGAAATGACTTTTTTCAGCCCTCTGAGTAGTCCCTATACACATATATCACATGACCAGCTAGCCACGCCCACCCAGTCACTGGCTTGACCTAATTTCAGGCAAGTTCAAGCCTCTGTTAAGAGATACCTGCATTCTCTCTCTCTCCCTCCTTTTTGTTTTTCTTTCTCTTTCTTTCTTTGTCTCTTTCTTTCTTCTCTCTCTCTCTTTCTTTCTCCCTCCCTTTCTCCTTCTCATCTGGCATTCTTAGAGCTCCATTACTGATTAGCTTAGCCCAGGGGTGGGCAAATGTGGCCCTTTTACAACCTGTGGACTTCAACTCCCAGAATTCTCCCAGCTTGGCTGTCTCAGGAATTCTGGGAGTTGA
>WNWU01003454.1:0-21808 GCA_012654045.1 Ptyas mucosa | reverse complement strand
CTCCCTCCCTCCCGCCCCATCTCCCTTCATCTTCCCCCACCCCTACCCCTCGGTCCTCTTTGCTCCCGACACTAAACAGATCTCCCCCTGCAGAGCCTGGAGCTGGCTGCCCACTTCTCTCCTGAGGACATCCGGAGGGTCGCCATCGTCTTGGCCCAACAAACCTCCGTTCCTTGCCGCTTCTCCGAGCCATCTCCTACCATTTTGTCCAGAAGCATTTAGCTGTTGGACCGGATATCCTCCTGGATTTGGCTTTTGCCTTTGGTGAGTGATCTATATCCCCCTTTCCAGGGAAAACTCAGTTTCTCAGGAGAATTCGCCGAAACCGGGGTTTCGTCTTCGACTTATGGCCGCGAAGTGGGATCGTCCGAATTTCTGTGGCCGAGCAAGGAAATTTGGGGTTTGATAATCTGATTTTGAGTGCATCATTGCAGTGCTGAGCTGTTTTGTTTTTTCTGGGCCTTGTTGCAACTTCGGATGGTCACTAAAGGAACGGTTGTAAGTCGAGGACTGTTTTCTCTTCCTGGTCCTTTAAAAAAAATGCCCAGGAAGCATTTGGACAACACAGCTAGTTCTCCATTTATGATAATCGCAATTGAGGCCGACCTTTTTGTCACTAAGCGAGACCATTATTAAGTGAGCTTCGCCACATGGGATCCCCTTTCTTTTCCACCACTGTTAAGTGAATCACCGCCGTCGTCAACTGACAACCAATAATTGACCCCAAAATTTTGGTTGCTAAGTGAAACATTAGCTGAGTTTTGCCCGGTTGTACGACCTTCCTTGCCACATTCGTTAAGTGAATCCCTTCAACTCAAACATGGTCGTTATGCGAATCCAGCTTCCTCCCCATTGGCTTTGCTCGTTGGAAGGTCACCAAAGGGGATTGTGTGACAGCCCCCCTTCCCCAGGATGCTGTGACCCGTCATAAGTACAAGCCAGTGGTCAAGCGTCTGAATTTTGATCACACAATGGTCGTAAGTGTGAAAAACGGTCACGAAGTCCCTTTTTTTCTGTGCCATTGTAACTACAGATGGTCACTAAATGAGGACCATGTTCACTGGGGTTTGGGGCGTCACCTGTGTTCTGAGGTTGGGAAGCAGATGGAGGGCGATGGGTCGCAGAGTGTGGACCTCCATTGGCCGTCGCGAGATGGGAGGACTGAGCAGAAGTGGGTTAGTTTGGAAATAGGAGATACGAGCTCTGCCTGCCCCATCCTGGTGTCTTCCAGCTGGGCTGGACTTCAACTCCCATCATCCCCCATCAAGAGGATTGGGGCCCATGCTCAGTGGGAGCCATAGTCACCTAGACCTGCAGTCTACTTGGTGATAGATGCAACCTTTTCTGATATTAGAGACCCAGGTAGAGTCAGGAGGCCCTGGGTTGGTGTATCTCAGGGGCTTCCTGATCATCCCTTGTGCCAGGACAGAAGATCTGACCCTGCGTGGTTCCTCATCCCCCATTGGTCCATCCAGCACCCTCAGTTTGGCCAATATTTTACGAAATGTAAGAAAAAAAATCCAGATCTCTTACCTTGAGGTGTTGTGTCTGAACCTCACCAGGGATGGAGAGGTTCAACCTTGGACAAATGAGAAGACCTTCTCCCTTGGGGTCTTTCTCCATGCCCGTTATGGGTTTTGACCATCTTCTTTCAACGTCCAACCTGTCTCTCTTCTGAAAGGGAAGTTGAATTTCCACCAGACCCAGATGTTCCAGAAGATCTGCTCGGATCTCCTGCCCCATGTCTCCGAGTTGCCTCCCACCGATGTGGTCCATTGCGTGAAGTCCTTCTCCTACCTCAAATGGTTGAACCTGCCTTTCTTTGAGGCCTCTGCTGAGGTGAGCTCCGGGGAAGGGAGGAGAAGACACGGGTAGTGGTAGGGAAGGATCTCCAGATCATGTTAGAGCATTGATCTCCAACGATTCCGATTCTGCCGACCGCCGACGGGATGGAAGAAGGGATAGTTTGCACAGCCCGGTTCTCAAAGGACCAGTCCTGGGCTTGTGGACTCCAAGGTTAAAGGAAGAAAGCATGTCAACGGAGAGAGAGATCCGGAGATGATCCTTCCAGAATCTTCTTGCTGGATTGAATGGAATTTTGGCTTGTGTTGGTCTCGTGGTGGACCTCCAAAACAGTGTTGGCATACTTTAAGAGGGGTGGACTTCAACTCCCAGAATCCCCCAGCCGGCATGCTTTAAGAGGGGTTGTTCTGTCCTAGGCTTCCTGAGTCAGTAAAACACACGCGTAGTCCCAAAAACCTGTTTTATTTTAACAGCTGTGCATTCTGTTCATTCACAGATGAGTCCCAAATAGTTGTAAAGAGTCCTTCCGGATAAGGCTGATAATCACCCACCTTTATCTCCCTTGACACGCTGCCAAAGACCTAATTAGCAAAACCACACGGAGTCCAGAATCAAACAGAGCTTCAGACTTTAAACTGTACAGAATTAACATTGCTTCCTGCAAAGGCCCACGTGCCTTTGCTCCTCTTTTAAGTCTTATGGGAGGGGCCAATCATCTCCAAGCCCTACTCCCGAGTCGTCCCTTTTGTTTTAACTGTTCTTGCCTTCTGGCAGCTCTGCACATGCGCGCACTGGGAACAGGCTCCCCCTGTTCCTCTACCTCACTGAGGTCCGACTCTGGAGGCTCCGGAGGCAGCACGTACCTCCCAGATGGCTCTTTCTCTGCCTCCAACGCAGAGCCCTCGTCCGAGCCTTCCCCAGATTCCAGGACTGGCCCATGTTCCTCCCCAGCCTCCTCACTGTCCGACTCTGCTGCCAGCTCTGCAGGCTGCTGGCGGACCACAACAGGGGTGGACTTCCAACTCCCAGAATTCCCCAGCCAGCATGCTTTGAGAGGGATGGACTTCTACTCCCAGAATCCCCCAGCCATATCAAGCTTGGCAACTTCAAGATGGGTGGACTTCATGGAATTCTGGGAATTGTAGTCCACTCATCTTGAAGTTGAGCCTTTTGACAGATGCTGATTTTAACAACAAGAAATCAGAATATATCTTTTTTTTCCGTTAATATTTCTATCCATTTTATGGGCTTAAAAAATGACAGTACAGGTACGACCCCTATTGAGCCCAACATCTCCATTGCTAAGCAAGTCATTAAGCGAATTTTGCCCCATTTTACAACCTTCCTTGTCACCGTTGTTAAGCGAATTCCTGCCATTGTTAAGCTAGTCAGCGAATCTGACATCCCTGTTAACTTGGTTTGCTGGACGGTCGCCAAAGGGGATCACGTGACCCCAGGACATTGCGATCTTCATAAATACGAGTCAGATACGTATTTTCAAATACAGGTTGAAAAATTCTGAACCCTTCTAACTTTTTCCTCCTCAGTACTTCATCCACAATAGCAAGAAATTTACTCTGAGCCAGCTGGTTAATCGCCTCGTTTCTTATGCCCGCTTGAATTTCCACCCCAGCAACAAAGAAGACTTTTACACCAAGGTGATTCTTTGTGTTGTCTGTTTTGAAGTTGCGAATCCTGGGGCTGCTCACATCCTGTGGATGAAGCTGGAATGAAACTTAGTTGTTTAAAAACTGTTGCGTAAAAATACTCTGTATAGAACCAGTACAAAGTTATGGTATTGTATGGTCTAGTACTGCATAGTATAGTATAGATTATATAGTTAGTACAGTACAGTATAGTATTTTATCTATAGTGTAGTATACCGTAGTATTGTATAGTGTATATTCTATAGTGCAGCATAGTATACTGTAGTACTGTATAGTAAAGTACAGTACAGTATAGTATAGTATAGTATAATGCTGTGTAGTATAGTATTGTAGAGTATAGATAGTCTAGTACTATATACTATAGTACTGTATAGTATTGTATACTGTAGTATTCTGTTGTATGGTATATTGTAGTATTAGGATTCTGTAGTACTTTATACAATAGTACAGTACAGTACAGTATTGTATAATATTGTTGTGACTCCGACCCCCGAGCCCGTCGTATCGGAGCGAGAAGGCTTCGAAAGTGAAGGAGAGGAGTTGGCCAGGCCTCCCTCTCCAGGACCCTCCTCTCTGGCAATGCCTCAGGTGTCTCCCAAAGGAGAAGAGATTGGCCAGGAGCCAGGTATCCCCGAGCAGTCGCAGTTGGACAGTGACGGAAATAAGTCTTGGCTGGATCCACGCCAGCGTCGGAGAGACAAGCGCACGCAACAGAAAAGGAGGTGTGCCAGAGATTAAGCTGAGTCACTGGGCCACACCCCACAGGGGATAAAAGGGGGTGTGGTGGCCATTCAGGCTCTGTGACGGACAAAGCTAAACAACTAGCGAGTCGCATTGTATCTCTGAAACTATGTTATCTGCCTGCCTTGGATTTAATACGGACTGGACTTGACAATTCTTTGACTTTGTGTATTTGTTTTGGTTTATCTGACGGAGGAGGAACACCTCCCTCTGTGAGTAAAGTTCTTGGCAAGCAGCTACTGGGTTGCTGCCAATCCTGTTATCGAAGGAATTTATTGTCTGCAAGTTTTATTTAACCCCCGGCTGACTGTTTGTGTGTGTGTGTGAGACGGGGACAGAACAAATATAGTATTTTATACTATAGTAGAGATCAGTGATGGCTAACCTTTTTGCCATCGCATGCCAGGAGCGGGGGGCAGGGTGGGGCGCGTGCCCACACCCATAATTCTATGCACCCTGTGCATGCGCCCGCAACCCCCCGCCGCTCAAGGCATGCAATGGCACGGTAGGCCTGTTTTTCGCTCTCCCCACCCTCCAGAGCCTTTCTAGGAGTCTGGGGAGAGCGAAAATGGCCTCCCCCCTGGAGGCCCTCTGGAGGCCAGAAACGGCCCATTTGCCAAACTCCTAGAAAGGCTCTGGAGGCTGGGGACAGCAAAAAATGGGACTTCCGTTCCCACTGGAAGTTGGCAAACAGGCCTCCGGGGAGGGGGGAGGCTGTTTTTGCCCTCCCCAGACTCCTAGAAAGGCTTTGGAGGCTGGGGAGAGAAAAAACGGACCTTCCCCACCACCCCCCAAGGTCCTCCGGAGGCAGGAAACAGCTTGTTTCCCTACTTCTGGTGGGCCCAGAAGGCCCGAAAATCAGATGGTAGGCGCGCACATGCACACCAGAGCTTAACTTGCGTGACCACCGATATGGCTACACATGCTACCTGTGGCACACGTGCCATAGGTTCGCCATCACGGGTATAGAGTGTATAGTACTGTATAGTACAGAACTGGGTAGTAAACTACTGTACAGTATAGTATTTTATAGTGTGTTGTATACTATTGTATAGTGCAGTATTGTATTGTATAGTATAGTATAGTATAGTATAATATAGAATAGAATGGAATACAGAATAGAATAGAATAGGATAGGATAGGATAGGATAGGATAGGATAGGATAGGATAGGATAGGATAGGATAGGATAGAATATAGAACAAAATAGAATAGAATATAGAATGGAATGGAATATAGAATGGAATAGAATATAGAATAGAGTATAGAATAGAATAGACAATAGAATAGAATAGAGAATAGAAAATAGAAAATAGAATACAGAATACAGAATAGAAAACTATAGTATAATATAGAATAGAACAGAACATAGAATAGAATAGAATAGAATATAGAATACAAAATACAAAATACAAAATACAAAATACAAAATACAAAATACAAAATACAAAATACAAAATACAAAATACAAAATACAAAATACAAAATACAAAATAGAATAGAATAGAATATAGAATATAGAATAAAATAGAATAGAATACAGAATAGAATAGAACATAGAATAGAATGGAATAGAATATAGAATAGAATATTGTTGTGGTCCGCCAGCAGCCTGCGGAGCTGGCAGCGGAGTCGGACAGCGATGAGGCTGAGGAAGAACATGGGCCAGTCCTGGAGGCTAGGGAAGGCCCGGATGAGGGCTCTGCGTCAGAGGCAGAGATGGGGCCAGGGCCATCGGGGAGTGATGTGTGGACTCCGGAGCCTCCAGAGACTGACAGTAGAGAGGCAGAGGAACAGGAGGAGCCTGTTCCTAGTGCACGTATGAGAAGAGCTGCCAGAAGGCAAGAGCAGCTAAAGCAAAGAGGACGACTCGGGAGTAGGGCCAAGAGATGATTGGCCCCTCCCATAAGACTTAAAAGACCAGCAACGGCTCTTGGCTTTTGTTAGGAAATGAGTATTACCTACCTTGTTGGGTTGGCAATATATAAACCATTAATATAGCTTTAAGACTGCTGTATTGCATCATACTGTGTCCTGATTGGTTAGCTCTGTAGCCAATCTCCTTAAGGGGGAGCTAGAAACATGGTTTGTTTTTCCTTGCTGTTCTTGCTCTCTGATATCTCTGTATGCTACTGTTTGCAAATCCAGAAGAACTGTTTATTGTGAATGACTAGGATGACTGGTAAGAAGACTTTGTTATTGGATTATCCCTGGACTGTTGTTTTGCTATCTCCTGCTTTATATGTGTATGACCTGGACTGTTTATTGGACTGTGCCTTACTATTTCCTGAAAGTAAACACAACTCAGTGTATCTGTGTGTTGACTGTGTTTATTTGTACCTACTCTCAATCACTTTCATGTGTACACCCTTGCTATTCAAGGGTTACTCTGTGAATTCCTTAACATTGGTAACATTTTAATACACAGTACCATATTCAGACAACTGTTTTTGTGGTTTATTGTCCTAGTGAAGATGGCACAAGAACAGTCAACCAGCATATCTCTGATAACCCAGTTGGATGGAACAAACTACGTTTCCTGGTCTATGAAGTGCAGTCTACTTCTGCTTAAGGAAGGACTTTGGGCTGTAGTTCATGATCCACCCGATGTAACGGCTTGGGATCCAGCAGGTGATGAAGATGCAAAGAAAATAGCCAAATTTAACTGGGATAATGAAAGGGCTCTTTGTATAATCGGACTGACACTGGGTGACCAGCAGCTAGTCCATATTTGTGGTGAGGAGTCTGCTGCCAAGTATTGGGACACTCTGAAGAGGATTTATGTTTGTGATAGTGTGGGTGCACACATACACCTTACACGTAAACTGTTTAGAGTTTGTCTTCGGAAGAATGGAGATACGTTAGCTCATTTGGAGTTTATGAAGGGAACTTTACAAGAGCTACATGAAAAGGAGCTGATTTTTTCAGAGCTGCATCAGGTTTATATCATTCTTTCTTCTTTGGATGAAAGTTATGATGATTATGTATCTTCACTGGAAGTCCTGACCAGAGATGAACTGACATTGACTGGCATAACCGGAAGATTGTTAGAAGAGTCCAGAAGAAGGCAAGATAAAGACCAACTGAGAAAGAGACAACCACAGGAAGAAAACCTGTCTTCAACTGCCTATACTGTTAGAAAGTGTTTTTCTTGTGGGGCTAAGGGTCATATAGCTAGATTCTGTAAAAAGGGCAAGAAACTGAATACTGTAGTCAACAGAGAGCTAAAAAGGATGTTAGTTTAGCTATATCCAGCTCAACTACAACTGTAAACCATGATTTGTGGGTAGTTGACAGTGGAGCATCACAGTCTATAACTAGGCGTAAAGAGAGGTTTGTTAACATGACCAAGAGTAAACAACATGTATCATTAGCAAATGGATGGAAAATGAAAGTATTTGGAGAAGGTACTGCATATTGTTCGTGTATAAATGAGCATTTACCTATGTTGTATGTACCTAAACTAAAATTTAACCTGCTATCTGTGAAAAGCATTGTTAAAAGCTGGGTTTGTAGTAACATTTAGGGGAGATAAATGTCTGATAGAAAAAGATGGTACAAGTGTTACTGCAAAGTTACAGAATGATTTGTTTGTTCTGAATGATGATCCATTGATCATGGCTAATGCTAACTCAGTTTACGATAACACAAAGCCACATGATGAATGCATTCACTTGCTTCATAGGCGTTTGGGACATGTAAACTTTAAGATGTTAAAGAAAACTGTAGAATTATCTGATGGGATAAAACTAAAACCTTGTAAAAAATATTTAAACTGCAATGCTTGTAGCCAAGAAAAGAGTAAGGTATCTCCTGCAAACAGAGTTAATGGGTTTACAACCAATGAACCTTTAGAGGTAGTGTTTGCAGATATTATTGGTCCTAAAAAACCTAGTTTAGGAGGAGCCTGTTATATATTGAGCATAATAGACCATTTTTCCCGTTATGGTTTCTGTTACCTTATGAAAACCAAAGCAGAAACATTCAAGCATTTTTCAAACTGGCTGAGGTTTGCTGAGAGGAAAAAGAAACGCAAGGTTCTTTGCCTGGTAACTGACAATGGTACTGAGTTTACCAATAACAGGATTGTAACTATGTTACAGAAAGCTGGCATTGAACACAAGCATTCTGCCCCTTATAGACCGCAACATAATGTGTATATTGAATGCAGAGGGCAAACGTTGCAGGCTATGGCTCGAACCATAATAACTGATTCTGGTTTGCCTGAGGCACTTTGGGATGAGGCAATAATGTGTGCTAACCATGTCTTGAATAACATAGTCAATTCAACAACTGGTGAATTACCATTTACACATTGGCATGGAAGAAGACCAGAATTAAGTTATTTGCACACATTTGGAGCCCCAGCATGGGTTCATATTCCCTCGCAATTGAGGTGAAAGGGGCAACATAGAGCAAAGAAGCTGTTTTTTGTTGGTTATGAATCCAACCACAGGTCATATAGATTTTGGGCGCCAGGTACCACTAGCGTCTACTGCAGTGCTAGTGCCAAGTTCCCGGAGCATGTTGGTTGGAGTAAACTTGAGCAGGAATCCGACAAGGTACCGTATATACTCGAATATAAGCCGAGTTTTTCAGCACGTTTTTCAGGCTGAAAAAGCCCCCCTCGGCTTATATTCGAGTCACCAAAAAAAAAAAAGCCTTTTTAAAAGAAAACAAATGAGTAGACCTGTGTCTGCAAAAATAGAAAAAACAGCCCCTTTCAGCTTCAGTATAGGTTAATTACCATAAGTTGATTTGAGAGCCTCCCGACTCTCAGCTGATTTGCTCTCAGCTGTTTTGGGCAGGGGTCTTTTTCTAGCTGCAGAGAGTGCGGCTGGAGCACATTTTTTTTTCTCCTTGTGCAATTCAAGCTGAAAACGAAACTGAAACTAAAGCAGGTTCTTGGCTTTGCTGTTTGTTTGCAATGTTGGAAATGCAGATTTCTTTTTCCTCATCAAGGTAGGTGCAAACAATGGGAAATTTATGGCAAATGGCAAAAGAGGAGAGTTCAAGATTTTAAAACACAAAAGAAAAAAAGCTCTATTTAACTAGGGAATTGTAATAATTGAGATACTATTAATTGTATATTGTGTTGAAAGCAGAAATGGTTAAGTTGTGGTTTGGAGGAATATATGGGGGAAATTATTTGGTTTATTATTATTGGTAAATATAATTACCGGTAATTGATTTGTAAGAAATTGGATTGCATGGAAATAATTGGAATATTCATGTTCATATTGATTAATATACAAAAAAGTTAGTTATATAACTAATTGATTTATATTAAAATGTTGAATTTGTATTGAACAACTGTAATATTACATAATTAACCAATGTGAGGATGGATATAAAAATAGATGACAATGGGAAGGGGTATAATATAGAATAGAAGGGAAAAATTGAATTTGATTAAGATTAGAGATGAGGATGAAGGGTAATACTGGTTTTTTAAAAAAATAGATGAGGAATAAATATGGCAAAAAGGAAATATAGAAATTGTAAATTTAAGTGAAATGACTAAACACTGTTTAAATTTGTGAACCGGCCAAATACTCTGTTAAAAGAAAATACATTGTATGTTTGTATGTGTGTTTCTAATTATTGCTATTTTTTCATATTTGTTCTCTTTTATTCTTTAAAGTTTAACAATTCATCCTTTATCTTGATATCTTTATATTTGTTTGGGGTTGGTTTTCTTCCCTTTCATCTTTTTTATTGTACAGCAATCTTTCTCCTCAAACCTACCACCTCTCTCTTTGAGAAAGGGGGGAGAAAGAATGAGAGAGAGAGTGGGGGAGAGAGAGAGAGAAAGAGGGGGAGAGAGAAAGAATGAGAAAGAGAGGGGGAGAGAGAAATGGTGATAAGATAGGGCAAAAACGTAAAATGTGAGGACAGTCGTAAGTTCGAGGACTGGTCACAAGTGCGAGGACCAGTCAAAAATTACTTTTTCAGCCCTCTGAGTAGTCCATATGCACAAAAGGACTATCCAGAGGGCTGAAAAAAGTGATTTCTGACAGGTCCTCGCACTTTTAACCAGTCTTTTTTTATTTTGAAATTTACCAGTAGCCGCTGCATTTCCCACCCCCGGCTTATACTCGAGTCAATAAGTTTTCCCAGTTTTTTGTGGTTAAATTGGGGGCCTCGGCTTATATTCGGGTCGGCTTATACTCGAGTATATACGGGTAAATAATAGTGTTGTTGTTGATACTCAAGTGTTTACTGATACCCCTGATAATGAAACAGTTGAAGAAGAACCTTCTATTACTGTAAAGGAGGAGGAGGTTATAGGGGGGGTAGAAGAGGAAATACCAATAACGAGTCCTGAGTTACCTAGACGTTCAACTCGAGATAAACGTCCACCTGATAGGTATCAAGTCAGTGTAGTATGTCAGGTGAACATAGAGCCTTCTAACTTCAATGAAATTAAACTGTATCTTGAAAAGGATCAGGTAGCTTGGAAGAAAGCAATGGACAAAGAGCTGACATCATTGAAGGAGTTAGATGTTTATGAGAACGTTAGGCTACCACCAGGTGAGCATGCAATTGGTTGCAAGTGGGTTTACAAACTGATAAGGCCTATGATGAAGTGTTTGCACCAAGTCTGAGGGCGACTACGTTGCGAGCAGCATTGGTATGGGCAACTAAGAATAGATACAGGATAAACCATATAGATGTTGAAACTGCATATCTGCATGCGCCATTACAACATACAATCTATATGAAGAAGCCACTAGGTTTGAAAACTGATGGGAAGACTGATTGCTGGAGACTGAAGAAAAGTCTTTATGGCTTAAAGCAGTCAGGTTACGAGTTGAATAAATGCATTGTCAATTAGTTAGTTGCAATGGGTTTTGTAGCTGGTATAGCTGATCCATATTTGTTTAAGAAAGAGAAAGATGGTTTAGTTTCTCTATTATTGCTATTCACTGATGATATAGCACTTATTACTAAATCTGAACACGAAGCAACCGAAATTGTTTCTGCGTTACAAAAGAAGTTCAGAATTAGAAATTTGGGAGTAATTAAGCATTATTTGGGTCTTGACATAGTTAAAACTAGTAAAGGTTACAAAATTTCGCAAGCCAAGAAAGTTAGCCAATTGCTGAAACGTTACAACATGGAACTCTGTAAGCCTGCTAAAACACCAATGAGTCAGGATTTTAAACATAGTAATATTCAAAGTCCTGTATTCGATAAGGAAATATATCAATCCTTAATAGGCAGTCTATCATATTTGAGTAATTGGTCTAGGCCAGATATATCTTACAGTGTAAACCAACTGGCTAGATATAATGCTGAACCTACTGAAAGGCACTGGCAAGCTGCTAAGTGAATACTTAAGTATCTGAAGCAAATGATTTATTATTCGTTATATTTGGAGCCTAATAGTGACCTAGTTTTAACAGCATATGCTGATGCAAGTTTTGCAACGATCTACCTACTCGTAAATCAACATCAGGTATCGTGGTAATGTTGGGTAATGCTTTGATAGGATGGAAATCTATTAGGCAAAAGCACATTAGTTTGTCAACTATGGAAGCCGAGTTTTCATGTTTATCCTTGATGTGTACTGAATTAGTATGTTATAAACAATTGTTAATGGATATGGGATTAAATGTGAATGATCCGTTTGTAGTTTACGAAGACAATCAATCTGCAATCAATATGGCTACTAATTTAGCTGTAAGAACATGGTCTAAGCATACTGATTTGCGATATTTAAATGTTAGTGAATACAAAGTAAATTGATTCAGTTGGAGTACTGCATGACTGAACATAATATTGCAGATCATTTCACAAAGGCTCAGGGTGCAGTTAAGCACAAAGCGTGTTGTGAGAACTATGGTTTAAGGATGTAAGGTGTTATATATTGACCTACCCAAAGGGGAGAATGTTAGGAAATGAGTATTACCTACCTTGTAGGGTTGGCAATATATAAACCATCAATATAGCTTTAAGACTGCTGTATTGCATCATACTGTGTCCTGATTGGTTGGCTCTGTAGCCAATCTCCTTAAGAGGGAGCTAGAAACATGGTTTGTTTTTCTTTGCTGTTCTTGCTCTCTGATATCTCTGTATGCTACTGTTTGCAAATCCAGAAGAACTGTTTATTGTGAATGACTAGGACGACTGGTAAGAAGACTTTGTTATTGGATTATCCCTGGACTGTTGTTTTGCTATCTCCTGCTTTATATGTGTTTGTATGTTTTGTTTTTGTTTTGTTTTGTTTTTATTAAATTTGTATACCACCCTCCTCCCGAAGGACTCAGGGAGGTGAACAGCCACAGAATAAAACACATGGATACAAAAATTTAAAAGTAAAATAAAAGCGAATTAAATAATTTGGCTAAAACAAATTTAAAATACCCAATAATTTAAAAACAAATTAAAATTTACATTAAACAGGGGAAAAGATTTAGGCCAGGCCAGCTTGATGAAATAAAAAATTCTTAAGCGCGCAACGGAAGGTGCGCAGATCTGGGATTGTCCGTATCTCCAGGGGGAGCTCGTTCCAGATCGTAGGTGCCCCCACAGAGAAGGCTCTCCCCCTGGGGGCTGCCAGTCGACATTGTTTGGCCGACAGCACTCGGAGGAGCCCCTCTCTATGGGAGCATACTGGCCGGTGGGAGGCTATTGGTGGTAGTAGGCGGTCCCGTAGATAGCCAGGTCCTAAGCCATGGAGCGCTCTAAAGGTGATAATCAAGACCTTGAAGCGCACCCGGAAGACCACTGGGAGCCAGTGCAGCTCGCACAGGAGAGGTGTTACATGGGAATGCCACGTCGTTCCCATAACCACCCGTGCGGCCGCACTCTGCACCAGTTGGAGCCTCCGAGTACTCCTCAAGGGGAGCCCCATGTAGAGAGCGTTACAATAGTCCAGACGAGAGGTGACGAGGGCATGAGTGACTGTGCATAGGGAGTGTATGACCTGAAGTGTTTATTGGACTGTGCCTTACTATTTGCTGAAAGTAAACACAACTCAGTGTATCTGTGTGTTGACTGTGTTTATTCGTACCTACTCTCAATCACTTTCATGTGTACACCCTTGCTATTCAAGGGTTACTCTGCGAATTCCTTAACAGGTTTTTTGTCAGAAAACAACGTTGATAAACTTGGTTCTTATCTTGATCGGAGTCCTCTGCTTCTGAACTTTTCCCAAGAGAAGCCTTTGGCAGGTTGCCTAAGGTTGGTGATAAGACTTTACGAAGACTTTGATTTAGTTTGGACTACGCTGAGAATGAGTTAATTCTCAGCTGTTCTAATAGTCTGTTTTTGAACTGTTTGCGTCGATTACTACCTACTTGGGCCTGGGTCACAACAGTTTGTTTTCCGACCCAATGAGGATACTTATCAACAAACCTCTATCACAATGGAGCAGCTCCATGCCGAGAACGCGCAGCTTCAGCAGCAAGTAGCTTTGTTAGCTGCACAGATGGCTCAGCTCCAAGCTAGAGTTTCGCCTCCTCCCCGTAGAAAAGGTCATGGTGCTGTGCCAGACAAGTTTGATGGCACTCAAGCCATGTTTCCTGCTTTTATGGGACAATGCAAGCTTTTCATCAGCCTGAGAATGGAGGACTTCCCCACTGACCAGGATAAAGTGGGGTTTGTACTCAGCCTGCTCTCTGGCTCTGCAGCTCGCTGGGCCACGCCCCTGCTGGTCCAGGCTAGTCCTCTGTTGGACGATTTCACAAAAATGTGAACATCTCAGACTTATGTACGAGGACCCCAGCAAAATGGAGACAGCCACCAGAAGACTAAAGACCCTGAAGCAGGGCCGGAAACCGCTGCAGGAATATGTCAGTGAGTTTCAGCTGCTTAGCCAGGATTCAGCCTGGAATGAGGCGGCCCTCATGGACGCGTTCCAGGATGGCTTATCGGAGGAGTTGCAGGACGAGCTGGTCTGGGTTAATATCCCTCCGACCCTCAATGTGCTGGTACATCTGTGCCTTAGGATCGACACCCAGTTGCAGATACGGACCAGTCGCCATGCCTGCCAGGAAACCCATGTGGTTCCAGTCAGGCATGAGACCCCGGCTCCACAGGAGGAGCCCATGGAAATGGGCGCAGCCCGACCCCATCTGTCGGTGGCCAAGAAAAATAGATGACGATCAGGGGGGTTGTGCTTGTATTGCGGGGAACCTGAGCACATGGCCGCCTCTTGCCCAAAGAAGCTACAAGGGGAGTTGGCTCCTGGGCCTGCCCCAAAGCCACAAGGAAACGCCCTGAGCCTGATCTGTTGGGAAACGCCCTGAGCCCGAACTAGGGGAGACCCTGGGTCGGGCGCGCACCAATACCAAGGCATGCCCAGTGGACGTGGAGCCCAGACCCCCCGGCACTTGATTTTGGCAGCAAAAGTCTTCCTGTCCAATAGTCTGCAGGGGATTCCGGCTCACGCCTTGGTGGACTCCGGAGCTACAACTAACTTTATGGACACGGCGTTTGCAGCCAAATATGCAGTCCCTCAGTGTCCAGGGGATCCTCCCATGCTCATGGAGACGATTGATGGCCAGGTGCTTCTGTCTGGGCCTATTATGGCTGCCACACAACCCTTGCGCCTGACCATCGTTTGGGGCATTTGTATTTGATGTTGGACCCTGAGTTGGCTGCGTTATGGTACTTTGCGGACAATAACCTGGATCGGGGTTTTATCTGGCCTTCGTCATCGCCATTGTCCGCCCCGGTCCTGTTCATGAAAAAGAAGACTGGAGACTTGCAGCTTTGTTGCGACTACCACAAATTAAACGCTATCACGGTGCGCAACCGGTATCCTCTGCTCCTTATTCCCAAACTCTTGGAACGGCTTCAGAAAGCTACCATGTTCACTAATTTGGACTTGCAAGGGGCTTATAATCTTGTTCGGATCCGTCCCAGGGATGAATGGAAGACGGCGTTAGGCACCCATTACGGACATTTTGAGTTTACGGTCATACCGTTTGAGCTGACCAATGCTGCCGTCTTCCAACATTTCATGAATGACATTTTTAGGGACCTCTTGGACAAGTTTGTCGTGATTTACTTGGACAACATTCTGATCTACTCTCCTTCCCGGGAGAGCCACCAACAGCACCTCCACCTGGTCCTGCAACGTCTTTGGGAGCAGCATCTCTATGCTAAACTGGAGAAATGCCAGTTTTTTCAGTCCACCATCGAGTTCCTGGGGCATCGCATCTCTCCCGAGGGTATTGCCATGGAGCCAAGCAAGGTGGAGTCTTTGCGTAGTTGGCAACCTCCTCGGTGAGTGAAGGATGTCCAGTGCCTCCTCGGGTTCGCCAACTGCTATCGGACCTTTATCTCCGGCTTTGCTGCCTTGGCCGCGCCCCTCACTCGGCTTCTGCAGAAAAAAGTCCTGTTCTGGTGGGGTACCCCCGAGCAGCAGGCGTTTCAGGCCTTGAAACAGGCCTTCATGAGGGAGCCTATCTTGAAGCATCCTGACCCCCACCGACTGTTTGTGGTGGAAGCAGATGCATCAGATGTTGCTGTTGGTGAGGTGTTGCTCCAGGCTCGCGCGTCAGGTGGTACCCTCTTCCCTTGCGCATATTATTTACGGAAGCTCAACCCTTCCGAGCACAATTACACCATCTGGGAGAAGGAGTTACTGGCCATTAAGATGGCGTTTGAGGCCTGGAGACATCTTCTGGAGGGGGCCCGGCATCAAATTGAAGTCCAGATGGACCATAAAAACTTGGAGTTCCTACAGACCACCCGGAAACTGAACCAACGGCAGATTTGGTGGTCCTTCTTTGCCCAGTTCAATTTCCACGTGACGTACATCCCCAGTGGTCGCAACCAAATGGCGGATGCACTCTCGCGGAAACCGAGTATTTCCACATCAAAGACCCGCTTCCACTCTGGACAGTGTTGCCTGTAGAGTCTTTCTCTGCAGTTCAGGAACCAGTGGATTTACGGGCTCAGATATACGGGAAGCGCAGCGGCACGATGCTTACGTAGAGCAATGGAAGGAAGAGGTAGGGCTCGCCTCTCCATGGACGTTTCACGAGGAACTTTTGTGGTACTGAGACAGGCACTACATGCCAGTGGGACCGCTCTGGGGACTTATCTTGTTGCAGTGCCATGATAATCCTGCGGCAGGGCACTTCGGCCTCTTTAAGACATTAAATCTAGTTTCCCGCACTTTTTGGTGGCCCCGATTACGACACAATGTCAAGGCTTATGTCATATCCTGTATTCGCTGCCAACAGGCCAAGTCGGCAACGGGAGCCCCTCCAGGGCTGCTCCAGCCATTGCCAACACCAGAGAGACCCTGGGGTGCCATTTCCATGGACTTCTTGATGGATTTGCCTCCGTCTTCTGGATTCACGACCGTGTTCGTGGTGGTAGACATGCTGACGAAGATGGCACATTTCATCCCACGTCGGGGATTACCGATGGCTCGCACCACCACCCACATGTTTATCCAAAATATCTTCCGGCTGCACGGCCTACCTGATAGGGTCGTTTCTGACAGAGGGGCTCAATTTACAGCCCAGTTTTGGAAAGGGCTGATGACAGCCTTGGACGTGAAAATCTGCCTGTCATCAGCACATCATCCAAAAATCGACAGCGGGACTGAGAAAGTTATTGGCATTCTGGAGCAATACCTGCGCTGCTTCGTGAACCAGCAACAAGATAATTGGTTGGACTATTTAGCAGTAGCAGAGTTCGTGTTCAACAACTCGCAGCACACCTCCATACAAATGACCCCTTTCCTGCCTGATATGAATAGAATAAAACTTTATTACGGTCATAGACCAGCAATAGACATACAATGAATTAAAATTACTTCTGGCATTAATTCTGAATAACATCTCTGTTATGAAAATACATTATCTCAATCCTAATTTACATGCTTGTAAGTATGTGGGTAAATGTATCGTTATAGATCTCAAAATATTGGCACCAGTTGATATTATAATTCAGTAACCAATTTTTTTCTTGTGGATATTGCAGCGACACAAAATTTTGCCACTGCACGTGTGATAGCCGGATTAGAGACTTGGAGGAGAAAGCCTATATAAAAGTCCTCTGTCCTCCCTGGCAATCTCTCTAGTAAGGGGAGAATGTACTGTATATTGACCTACATACTCTGTATAACTCACAGTGCAATAAAACATGTGAGATATCTTCAACTTCTCCCTTTCCACGTATACATATCCGTTCTGCTATCGGTGTTCTTTTGTACCTGCTCTGGAGAAGTGCTGAGGGAAGAATATTAAATCTGGCTCTGAAGAAAGCTATTCTTTGTTTTGGGAAGATCAGATCATTTAGATATCCTGCTGATTCCCACACACCCTGCTTGATTCTGTCCCTAATGTGGAGAAGCAACCTATTTAGTTCTTCTTGGAACTGCATGTCCTTCATTCTGTCAATTACTACTTGCTTTGCTTTGTCAAAGCCGAGGGACATTAGGAATACATATGAAAGCCCATAAGAGCCCAGCTTGTGATCTATTGCCTGTTTCCAGGGGGAGGGGAAGTTGTCAGTCAGCACTAGTGGGGACAGTCCCTCTGGAAAGTAATGAATTTTCAGCCAATAAATGATCATCATTTTCCAGGCTCTTACCTGAATTTGAGGCATACCTGTCTCAATTCTTATCTGGGCATTTGGAGTTCCATTGGGTGCAGCTAAGATGGCTCGCAGGAATTTGGTTTGTATAGTTTCTAGCAAGTTTTTCTTTGCTAGGATTCCTGTTTGTGCCCCATAAAGAATTTGTGCCAATGTTTTGGCCTCAAAAAGTTTTAAGGCAGCAGGTACTAACTGACCTCCACCTGTATAAAAGAAGTGTTTAATTGCATTTGAGGACCTATTGGCTGCTTGCAATGTCTGCTCCAGGTGTGCCTTCCATGTCCCTTGCGAGTGGAAGACCACCCCAAGATATCTATGTTCTAACCTGTTCCAATCTGTGTCCTTCAATTTTCCAAGAGTATTGTCTGGGTCTTTTAGCAAAAACTAAAATTTTTGATTTATCAAAATTAAGGACCAGTTTGTTCTGTCTACAGAAGCCAAGTGTTGCCCTAATTGCTCTCTTCAGTCCTATGGGCGTTTGTGAAATTATAGCAGCATCGTCGGCATAAAGGAGAATCGGGATTTTGCGTTGTGCTATGTTAGGAGGATGTAGGTCAGGGTTCTGTAAGAGATCAATCAGGGGGTTAATATAGAAGTTAAAAAGGGAGGGGGACAGGATGCAGCCTTGCCGTACCCCTTTTTGAACCCTTAGTGGGCCGGTTAAAGTGCCTTGTGGATTACACCTCACTTTCAAGGTGGAATTGGCATACAATTTTTGTATGAGAAAAAGGAGACATTTATCGATTGTAGTGGATTCTAATTTCTCCCATAGTGTGTTCCTGGATATTGAATCAAAGGCCTGCTTAAAATCAAAGAAAGCCACGTAGAGGGAGGATTTTTTTTGTGGGTATATTTTTGCACCAGATGGTGAAGTATCAGGATATGATCTACCGTAGATCTTCCTTCTCTAAAACCGGCTTGTTCATCCTTGATTATCTGTCCTGAAATTAGCCAATCCTGGAGTTTATTGTTTAGGTGTTTAGCATACAATTTACTAATAACACTCAAAAGGCTAATGGGTCTATAATTTCCTGGATCATTTCTATTACCCTTTTTATAGATTGGTATAATAATTGCTAATCCCCAATCTCTTGGCATACGGCCCGTTTTATCTATAAATGTAAACAGTGATGCTAAAAGTGGGGTCCACCAACTGGTGTTCTTTTTGATTATTTCTGGGAGGACATTATTAGCACCAGGTGCCTTATTAGTCTTGAGGGCTTCGATCAGACGGGATACCTCTTCTGGTGTTACAGGGGGCCAGTAAGCAGTTTGGTCCAAACTAATTTGGCTCTCCTTACTTACATAGTCGGGGTCTGTATATAGGTCTCTAAAATATTCTTCCCAGGCCTGAATCGGTACCTGATTAGTTGGGGGTAGGGGGGATTTCCCCAATCCTCTGGTGATGTACCAAAAGAGGGATGTATTTTTTGTCCTGACTGATGTAATTAATCTCTGCCAAGACTCCTTCAAAGCCACACTTTTCTTTTCTTTTAGGAGGGTCTTATATTGTGCTTTCAACTGTTTTAAGAAGTGAGTGTGATCCTCAGAAGGGTCATTTTTACTTATTCTGTATTCCTTATTATATATTCTTTTTAATTGCATGCAATCTCTATCAAACCATTTTTTGTTCTTTAAAACTGACTTTTTGGAGTGAGCTAGTATTCTCTTAGTGAGAACCGACTTCAAATTTGAGATTAAAGTTTCAAACTCCTCTAAGTATGGTCCTTCAAACTTATTTCTTAGTAGAGATGCCTGTAATTGTATGGTTTCTGGGGCTAGCATCCAATTAGTGACTTCTTTTGCATTTTTCTCGGTCCATTTAATTTTTACGTGGGTATTTTGGCTCTCTAATCTGGGTAGATAGATTGAGCCAACCCTTAGTAATTTCTGGTATAATGTAAGAGTAAGGATAAGTGAATCGTGATCGCTTTCCAGACACGAGTCTACCTCCATCTTCTGCAAGAACTTCAGGAGGTCGTATTGTTATGGAATGAAGAGATTGAGAGTCATCCCAAAGGGCAAACAGAATCAGATTTTATTATTGCAATAAGGTTCAGAGTCCGATTCATACCTGGAAGTCTGAACAAAATTATGGGTCGGGGACCCTGGTCTTTATACTGTTTCAAACAAAGGAAACTGCTAACACAGCAGTTCCAATTACACAGGTACATTTGACATCTCTTAATTACAAAAGTTTTACAATATCCTGACCAAAACAATCATAATTCAACTGTTCAGTGAAGGGTGGATAGTTAAAGTATCTTTTGTTGATAAAAGGAAATCTTCAAGGATGAGAATCCTCCTCTCATAGCTATATGTCACAGTTTGTTTCTATCTTCTGACATGTGGGGGCCTCTTTACGATGTTTGTCCTAGCCAAAAGGAATTCGACTGAATTGGTCTCCCTTCTAGTTGGATACATTTAAACACAATTCCTGCTTGTAATACTTTGAGTAAAGAGGGCCCTTCAATGGTCATCTATCTGGACCCGCATTCATCATCATCATTACTATAATATTCCCTTACTACAATATTCCCCCCTCTGGAAGTTTTTCTATGCAGAAACTTCCACTAATCTATTATTAGGGTACTACTGAGTATACAAAGTTCCAATCAACAGATCTACCATATATAAGGCCTAACAAAATGTAAGTAATGAAAGCAAAGGACAGGTTTATTCATGATTGTTTTTAACTCTCTTGATTCTCAGGGAGATTCTCTCCATCTTTCTATTGGTCCCATTACCACATATGAATCTGCCTCAGAATCTGTCTGGACTGCCACAGGATAGGAACCAAGTTGATTAAGAAAATGTTCTGTCAGAGCTAGTTCCTTCTCGAGTTGTATCTCCTTAACTGCTCTTATAGATATATGTCTGAGTATGGGGATTACACATGGAATGAACGCTAGACCAGCTATTACACATATAAACAAGAATATCATTTGTTTAATCCATCCGGATCCAGGCACCCAAGAAAACCACAGGTCAGTTGTTTGTAACCTCTGACCTATCTTGGACGCCCTATCCTGCAATTCCTTAGCACCTTCCTTGACCACACCTGATTTGTTCATATTAGCCATCAGGAGATCTAAAGCACGTTGGTTTTGTAGAACCAGAGCTGCTAAGGAATCTATTTGATTTTGGACCTCAATCAAGGTTCCAGCAATTTGATTCAGGCTTTCTTGAAGCTCCTCTAATATTTGCTGAAACTGTATTACTGAGTGTGTGAGTCCTGCTATCCCTGTCCCAACAGCAGAACCCATCCCTATAAGCACTAACAATGGAATGAGTATGGGGACCCTCTTCTGAACATGTCCCATAAGGGGAACAGGAATAGCATGATAAGATGCAGGGTCAGCAGATAGACATAACCAGCATTTCTGACCTAAGTTAGGGTCATATTGATTAACAAGATCTTGACTTAATTCCAGAATCCTTGATATGTAATCTCCTTTGTGTAATTGTTGCAAGGCTCCATTTTCCTTATCTATTCCCCCCTCAGCTGGGAATGTCAAGGAAGGAACCTTAGGTTATGGAGTTGGGTTAGTTCTAAAGTAATGACCCCATGCATAAACAATGCATTGTTGGCAGGAGCGTACTTGACCTAAAATGTCCCTATTCAGTGTCCTGATGCTGCTAGGTCCCCTGGGATTCTTGACATCTTCAAATCCTTCCGCAGGGACAAGGGGGATGTCTTGGACAGTGACACAACATTGGGAACTACTGTGCAAGATATAAATACTTAGTAGACCCTTTGATAAAAACATCCAAAACCATAAAGAAATAATCACTTCCTTCCAACACACACATACACACACACAGGGCCTTAATATCACAGCACCCTTATCTCACAAACTCACCACATCAGGAAGAGGGTTAGGGATATGTGTAACTTGGGAAAGAGCAGTATCAACCTCAGTCCTAGACTTTCCACAGAAAGGGCTAGGATAGCAGCTGCTCAGAGTCCCCACACCCATCTTCCTCTAACATCAGTATGTGTAAGAACATGTTATATAATAGCTAAGAAAA
>WNWU01003445.1:0-12541 GCA_012654045.1 Ptyas mucosa | reverse complement strand
TATTTTTTTTTTTTACTGAACTTAATAGAGTAAGACTATTAAAAACTTTGGATTATGACATGAAGAGCCAGAAGAAAAATCTTCTCTTTTTTCTTTTGGCTACCTGGTATTTGATTTTTGTCTCTCTTTTTTCTGTTGTCATTTTTGCTTTTTATCTTTTTTTGAATTTGTGCCATCTGGACAATTGGATTATTTTTTTCTCTTTTGGTTGTTGTTTTTTTCTCTTTTAAAAATATTTTACTTCTAAATTTTTATATGGGAGATTGGGAATTTTAAATTTTTGAAGGGAGGTGGTTGATTGGTTTTTCTTTTTCTTTCTTTTTTCTTTTTTTGATTTTTCTCTAATTCAACCATCGGGTCGATTAGAGATTTGGATTATAATTTAATCATAAATGGATTATAAAATATTAAAATGAAGAAATTTACAGCCCACCTGCATCCTGCATCAAGTCCCTCAGTGGCAGAAACACAGAAAACATCAGAGATGATGGAACTAAGAAATTTTATGCAATCACTTCATGATGATATAAAACAAGAGTTAAAAGAAATGAAAGAGATGATGGGGAAAAACGAAGAGAGAATCCAAAAAGTAGAAGAAAAAGCAGATATCACAGAGAAGAAGGTTGAAGAATTAGAAGAGAAACTAGTGTCAACAGAAAAATTATGAGAAAAAACAATGGAACATTCTGAATTCTACTTAAGATTTCAAAATATAGAGGAAGAAAAAGGAGAAAATCTACCCGATGTGATTGCAGAGATTTTGGCAGAAGTTTTGGAACAACCCAAGGAAAAGATTTTAAATGTGAAATTGTTACAATATCCAAAGCTAGGAGTTTTATTTACATCATTGATACAACAGAGTAAAAGAGGTGTGGTACTGTATATCAAAGAAAAATTAGAACCAAAACTATGTTTTGAAGATGATGAAGGTAGGATTTTGATGGTGGAAATAAAAATCAGTTCAAAACAAATATCACTCATTGCAGTATATGCACCAAATGAAAAGCAAGAAGAATTTTATTGAAAACTACACAAAAAAATATTAGAATTGGATTATGAATATGTATGTATAATGGGTGATTTTAATGCCATAGTAGATGTAGACTTGGATTATAAAACAATGAAGACTAATAAAAAGTCTAGAAGAATACTGCTGAGATCTTTTTTTACAATGATGGAAGAATTGTGTATTCAAGATATATGGAGACAAAAGCACTTGAAAGAAAAACAATATACTTTCTATTCAAATAGACACTTATCATGGTTGAGGTTAGACATGATATGGATGTCAACAGAGCTTATGGATAGTATACAAGAAGCAAATATTGATTCAAACATTTGGGCAGACCATAACCCAATGATAATAACATGGAAAGGTCAAAAGAAAAGGACAAAGTGGACTTTAAATGCAACAATATTAAATGAAAAAGAATTTCAACAGTTTATGGAAAAAGAATTAGAGTTTTTCTTTAAAATAAATAAAAAAGAGGACATATCACTTCAGATGGTATGGGATACTATGAAAGCTTATATTAGAGGTCTGGCAATAACATATTTGGGAAAAAAGAATAAAAAGAAAAGACAAAAACAGATAAGATTGGAAGAGGAGTATAAGAAACTAGAAAAAGACTTCCAAAAAGATGCACAAAATAAAAAAAATTAACAGCATCATCTGTCAATCTATTTGCTCGGTATGCAAATTGCAAGGGGTCTAACAGCAGATCCGTGATGGTTTTCAAGTGGGACAGCACTAGCTTTTCAAAGGTTTTCATGACTACAGATGTTACAGCAACTGGTCTGTAGTCATTCAGTTCCTTGATGGTGGGTTTCTTCGGCACTGGGATAATAGTAGAGCGTTTGAAGTAAGAAGGAACATAGCACATCTCTAGCGATTTATTGAAGATACGGGTGAAGATGGGGGCCAATTGGTCAGCACAGACTTTTAAGCAAGAAGGAGTTATCTTGTCTGGGCCTGGAGCTTTTCCTGGCTTTTGTCTGTGAAATAGGTCTTGTACTTCCTTTTCTGTGATCACTAGGGGTTGTGAACCCAATGGGATGGGGTCAGTTGTAGGAGGTGTCAGGTGTGCCTCCTTTCAGTACTCAAGAAAGAAAAACCCCAACTCCATTTTCATAGAGAAAGGTACTTTTACTGAGTATGAACTGAATGTAACCAAAGAAAAGCAAGGTCTGAGGCAATAGGCGCGAAAATCACATATAGAAAGCATCCTTAAAACCCTCCCCCCAATTGTCCAGTCAGGATTATTCAATCCACATCCCCCCATGGGGTCATGTGGGGTGCAGCTTCAGATGGTGCCATCCTCCTGGTATGCCACGATGGTTGACCTTGAGTGGTTATCAGCGTTCTTCCCAGCTGCATAGAAAACACTGAAGAAAGCTTTCTCCCCTCTTCTCCACCAGCTCACTTCCCCCCTCACCCCCCCCTTACAATGGCAGCCGAGCAATCAAGCAATCAAGCAATAAAGCAAGCGAAGGCTGACAGGAGGCTTGGCTGTTATTGGTGTGTCTGAGATGGGGGTTGTGGAGATAGGTGGCTGTAGTTTCCTTTCAAACCTGCAGTAAAACACGTTCAGGTCATCTGCCAGTTGCTGATTTCCTTCAGCCTGGAAAGGAGGTTTGCCATAGTCGGTGATATTTTTAAGTTTTCCACATGTTTGCTGGTTCCTTTCTTGAGAACTGATTCCTTAGCTTTTCAGAGTAGCTTCTTTTTCCTGCTCTGATCTCCCTTGTTAATACATTTCTGGCCTGATTGTACAGCATTTTATCACCTTTTCTGTAGGCTTCCTCTTTGGAATGACGTAGCTGCTTAAGTTTAGCTGTGAACCAAGGTTTGTTGTTACTGTATATTCGCAAGTTTTATTTATTTATTTATTTATTTTATTTTTCAAATTTATATGCCGCCTTTCTCCCATAGGACTCGGGGTAGCTCACAGAATAAAAACAACATAGACAATAAAAGCTAAAACAGGCCAATATAAAATCCCCAGACAAGTTAAAAAACCTCGCAGCAGATCAGGGAATTTGCTGAAAAAGCCATGTCTTCAGGTTGGCGCGGAAAGTGCTGAGGTCGGGGGCCGTCCGGAGCCCAGTGGGTAACCCATTCCAGAGGGTCGGTGCGGCCACAGAGAACGCCCTCATCCTGGGGGCCACCGGCCGACATTGTCTGGCCGACGGCACCCAGAGGAGGGCAGTCCTATGTGAGTGCACTGGGCAGTGGGAAGCCGGTAGGAGGTGGTCCTGCAAGTACCCTGGGCCCATGCCATGAAGGGCTTTATAGGTAAGTACAAGCACCTTGAAGCGGATCCAAAGGGCCACCGGCAGCCAGTGCAGCTCACGAAGGAGAGGTGTTACATGGGAGTAACGGGAAGCTCCCATAGCATTCTGGACCAGCTGGAGCCTCCGGGTGCACCCCCACGGGCAGCCCCATGTAGACGGCATTGCAGTAATCCAACCGAGAAATAATGAGAGCATGAGTGACTGTACGGAGGGCATCCCTGTCTAGGAAAGGGCGTAACTGGCGCACCAGGCGAACCTGTGCAAAAGTCCCCCTTGTCACGGCCGTCAGATGATCTGCCAAGGACAGCCATGAATCAAGGAGGATGCCAAGATTACGAACCCTTTCAGAGGGAGTAAGCAACTCCCTCCCCATTCGAAGTGATGGGGATACTAGATCATGAGATGCCGGTATCCACAGCCACTCAGTCTTGGAGGGGTTGAGTCTGAGCCTGTTCCTGCCCATCCAGACCTGTACCGCCTCCAGACACTTAGACATCACAGAAAGGGCATCCCTGGGTTGGTCCGGGGTGGAGATGTACAATTGGGTATCATCAGCGTACTGATGATACCTCACCCCGAAACTGTGAATAATCTCACCCAGTGGCTTCATGTAGATGTTAAAGAGCAGGGGGGAGAGAACCGACCCCTGCGGCACCCCACAAGTGAGGGGCCTCGGGGAGGATCTCTGACCCCCTGCCCAAACAAACTGTGTACGGCCTGAGAGGTAGGAGGAGAACCACTGTAAGACAGTGCCCCCCACCCCCAGCCCCTGGAGCCGTTGCAGTAGGATACCATGGTCGATTGTATCAAAAGCCGCTGAGAGGTCAAGTAGCACCAGAATGGAGGAATAACCCCCATCCCGGGCCCGCCAGAGATCATTCACCAGGGCGACCAATGCCGTTTCCGTGCTGTGTCCGTGCCTGAAACCTGATTGGTACGGGTCTAGATAATCCGTTTCCTCCAGGAATTGTGGAAGTTGGTATGCCACCACAGACTCAACAGAGACGGGACGAAAGTTGTTCAGGGAGGCTGGATCCAGAGCAGGCTTCTTGAGAAGGGGACGAACCACCGTCTCCTTAAGTATGGCGGGGAAGACCCCATCCCTCAATGAAGCGTTGATAATCGCCTGGATCCAGTCTCCAGTCACCTCTCTGGTTGCCGCAACAAGCCAGGAGGGACATGGGTCCAACAGACATGTGGAGGCCCCCACTCTACCCACAATCCTGTCCACTTAATCTATGGAAACAGGGTCAAAGTCAACCCAGATGTTACCTTCAAGACTTGCTCCCACCTCCTCGTCGGATCCTGCCCAGTCAGAGTCTAAGCCCGTCCGGATCTGAGCGACTTTGTCTTGCAGAAATTGTGCAAAGTCCTCAGCACTTCCTTGTAAGGGGTCCTCCCTCGCTCCCTGATTGAGAAGGGAGTGGGTCACTCGGAACAAGGCCGCTGGACGATTTTCTGCAGACACAATGAGAGCAGCGAAATAGTCACGTTTCACTGCTTCCATCGCCACAAGATAATACCTAATATGGGTTCTTAACTGTGTTTGATCGGTCGTTCCTGGTCAGTACACATAGGTACACATAGATCTTCACAGAAGCTGACATATGATGTTACAGTATCTGTGAGTTCATCCAGGTCTGCAGAGATATCTTTAAAAATATTCCAATCAGTGCAGTCAAAGCAAGCCTGTAGCTTTAACTTTGCCTCCTCAGTCCAAGTCTTCACTGATTTAATTGTTGGTTTTGTGGTTTTAAGTCTTTGCCTGTAAGCAGGTAGAAGGTGAATCATGCAATGATCAGAGTATCCCACAGCTGCTCGTGGTAAAGACCGGTAAGCATCTTTTAGTGTTGTGTAGCAATGATCTAAAGTATTCTTGCCTCTAGTGGGACAATTGACATGCTGACAGTATTTTGGTAGCTCTTTTCTTAAGTTTGCTTTGTTTAGATCTCCCAAAATAATGGCCAGTGAATTGGGGTATTTGGCTTCAGCCTCCATAATTTGGTCAGCTAGAGTTCGTAATGCCTTGTTTACACAGGCTTGTGGTGGGACATAAACCGCAATTAGAAGAAATGAGGAAATTCACGAGGCAAATAGTATGGTTTGCAGTTGATAATTAATGTCTCTAAGTTTTCGTCACGGAATTTATAAATTATAGTTATATCCTGAGACCAGCTGCTGTTGATATATAAGCATAAACCTCCTCCTTTCTTTTTATCAGATGTTTCTGCAATTCTGTCTGATCGTTGAATCTGAAACCCTGGGATATGCAGGCTGCTATCTTCAATTGAGTCATTTAACCACATGATTCCTGTGTTAGAATCTCCTCCACGTTTGTAAAGAGGGGTGTGTGTGAGAGACCACAGAAAGCTGCTCCTTAAAGAAACGTTGCTTAATTTTTAGCAGATGGTCTCGTGAGTAAGAAATCTGTAGTGAGTCGCAGAGAATAATTAAAAATAAAGAAACCATTAGAGAGCATTTCACCGAGGCAGCCTTCAGCGGCGCCATCCTCATCTTTTCCATTTGTCTTCCCCTCTTAACGAATACATTCAATTATTCTTATAATCAAAAAGCATATATTTCATTTCTCCCATTTATTTTCCCATTTTAGTAAATACTTTCAATTAATACTTTCAATTATTAATAATAATAAAAAATATGTTTCTTTAAATTTGTTTTTTCGCATCTCCTTTTCAAAATACCAAAACATCATCTTAATTTCTTCATAATAAACAATAATCCAAACCTCTATATATTTCTTTAAATTTGTTTTTCACAGCTCCATTTTCAAATACCAAAAACTCTATCTTACAATCAATAATCAAATCAAATATTGCATTCATGAATATTAGTCCTAATATTGATATTGATATTCATACAATTTTAAGTATATAGCATATTTCCTTTCCATTTCTTCCATATATCATCTTATTCAAATAATACAATTACACATGTTAATCGTAATAAAATTCACATATAAGTATCATATTTCCCATCTTCCTTTCCATTAATTATTTCTTTTAACCATTTTCTCTTGATCCCCCCTGAAATCCACCTTCATCCCATTTTCTTTTTTCTTTTTTTTCTTTTTGTAATTGTTATATTTTTTCTCCTGTTTCTTTTCTTTAATTTTTGAATCTCTTACTCGCATAGTTTGCCCTGGATTCCCATCTGATTTCCTCCCTTTTTCCCTTTTTCTCTTTTTTATTTCCCCACTGTTAATCCCAGTGTAATCATTTAATTTTTTGTGCCTAATCTCTTCCCCTTTTCTTTTCTCCCCTGTTTCTTTCCATCCTCTCTATTTTTGCCACTATTAATCCCAGTATAATCATTAAGTTTCACATTTTTCCCAAGCTTTTCCCTTTTCCTTTTCTTCCCTTTGTTTGCTTCCTTTTTCTAACTAATTTTCTCCTAACCCTTCTCTTTTCTCCATTGTTACTCCCAATGTAATTATTTAATTTTTCATAATCAATATCTTCATTTTCAGTGCTAATTTCTTGCTTCGTCTTCATAGGTTTTTTATTCACTTGGGTATGTTCTAACACAGTTTCTGGTTCATCAGGCTTGAATGGTCCACTCATCATTTTAATCATTCCCTTTAATTCAAGTTTAAATGATGCATGTACCATTTTAATCATTTCAAATGTCTCCTGCAACATTTTGTTGTTGTCAGGTATGCTTCCTTCAAAGTCCAAGAAAGAATGACCCCAACTCCATTGTTTATAGAGAAAGGTACTTTTACTGAAAAATGAAGTGATCGCAACCAAGGAAAAGCAGAATCTGAGGCAGAAGCGCGAAAATTACAGATAGAAAGCATCCCCTCCCACTGTCCAACGTAAATCATCCAATCCAAAGGTCTCCCGGGGCTCAGGTGGAAGCACGTCTGGCAGCGTCATCAATCAGGAATGCCATGGGGACTTCCGGCGGCTCCGCAAGCCTGGATGGCGCCTTAATTAGCGCGCCCGCTCCGCGGTCCTGTAAAAACCCCTGTGCTGCAATCCAACGCAGCCGGGAGGTTTGAAAACTTCCCCCAGGGCAAAAGGGGGAAGTGAAGAGCTTGCTGGTGGGGGTAGAGCTCGCCAAAGCCCCCCAGAAGGATTTCTGTGGGGGTGAAAGGCTGAGTTCCCCAGAAGCCAGCTAAGTGCTCCAGACCGGGAACGTCGCTGCTTCGGCAGACCCACAAGCTGCGACCGCATCTGTTGGACTTTTTTTTTTTTTGGACATATTAAATTCAACTAACAACAAACAGCAGACGGGATCAGCCAGGAGGACTTTAATAGCAAGTATTCTACTTAACTTCTTCATTTGTGTGGATTGCCTCCTTCGGAAGTTACAAAGTAAAAGGGGAAGGAAAAAAAAATGGCGTTTGAGGCTTGAGTGGCTGGGAAAGCGAAAGTGAACTGATTACTAGCATAGCCTCAAAGAAACTGTATTTTTGTTAAAGATTTGCTAGAAGGAGGATTTTTCTTTGCATTTTTTTCTAAAAACAAATAAAAAGAAAAGAATTGTTTGGACTGATTGGCTGTTTAATTAAAAAGAAACTTTAAGAATACAAGAAGAAGGAAATAAAGTAAATAGAAGAAGGAGGAGGGAAAATTTCAAAATGGCCACAAAACCTCCTCCAGTAAAGACAGTCCCAGCAAAAGGCTCATCTAGTGCTGGAAGTTCTCCTGCTCATACTCCAAAAGTACAAGAGACTCAGACTTTAACAATTGAAATGATACAACAGGTCATTCAAGGTGCATTGAGTGCTACAGAAAATAAACTGACAGCTAGAATTCAAAACGTTGCAGAGGATCTTACTGCTGTGATTGATACAAAAATTCAAACAGTTACAGAGGAATTGGCAGCACGTAATGTGGACATTAGAGAAGACATACTTTATGCATTTCAAGGACTTGCTGCCCAAGCTGAAAATTTGGACTCTAAAATAGAGGAAGTTAAAGAAACTACTGAAATTTTGAGCAGTAAGGTGGACACAGTTCAGCAAAAAACTGAGAGATCTGAGATTGACCTGTTACTTATGCAATACAGGGAAATGGAGTTTGCGGTGAGAATTAGAGGAGTGAAAGAAGATAAAAAAGAAAATTTGAAGGAGAAGTTGGGAGAAGCAATAGCACAGGCGCTGGGAATCCCAAAAGGCGAAGCGATGTGGCAAATGGATAAAATTTTTAGAGTTAACTCCTGGGTGGCAAGACAGAGAAAGCTTCCAAGAGATATAGTAATATATTTTACTACAAGATTTATGCGTAATGAAGTATTGCAAGCAACTTACAAGAAAAAGTTAGAAGTGGATGGACAAGAGGTGATGACAATGAAAGAAATTCCCCCAAAGATGTTAAGAGCAAGAAGAGATTATTCTTTTTTGGTTGAAGAATTAAAGAATCGTCAACTACAATACAGATGGGATGTTCCAGCCGGTCTGGTGGTGAATTATTCTGGAGAAAGATACAGATTGAATACAATTGACAAGGCAAGGGATTTTTACATCAATGTTTTAAAGGCTGGAAGGTCCAAATCTTTGGAAGTTAAAGAAACAGCTGAGAAGTTACCACAAGAAGGATTGCTGTCCATTGCACAGGGGGAAATTACAATTTCAACAAGTCAAGAAGACATCCTTAAAATTGTGGCAGAGGTGCCAGAACCCAGAGAACAAAGAATGACTAGAGCTGCTACAGCAAAGCGTAAAGAGGAGTTAAAATCGCAACAACTGCAATTACCAAGTTCTGAAATCGCCAAAACAGAAGCGGTGGGAGGAGCCAGACCGAAAAGTCGTTTAGAGTTGGAAAACCAGCAAATGCTCCTAAGGCTTCAAAAGTTCAAACATGGGAACTAGATTCCTGACTTGGAATGTTAATGGTTTGAATTCTCCACAGAAAAGAAGGAAGATATTTACGTATCTTAAGCAATTTAAGAATGACATTATATGTTTGCAGGAAACTCATATTAGAATACAGGATCAAAAATATTTAATAAATTCAAAATTGGGTGCACATTATGTGGCAGCATCATCAGAGAAAAAAAATGGTATAGCTATCTACCTAAAGAAAAATTTAATTTCTAAATTAATTGAATCAGACGAAAGAGGTAGATATCTGGCAATTGAAGTTTTGATTGAAGGACAGAAAACTTTAATACTGGGGGTTTATGCACCCAATCAACAACAGGAAATTTTTTATAGTTTTTTACATGCGAAAATGACTAATTGGAAATATAAAACATGTATCCTGCTTGGTGACTGGAATGGAGTAATTGATTTGAAAAAAGATAAGTTAGGATCGCATCAAAGTGTCGCCTCAAGAGCTAAATTGCCAAGATCGTTTTTTGATTTGATGGAGGAATGGGAGTTGAAAGATATTTGGCGAGATAGAAATCCAACAGATAAAGATTTTACCTTCTTCTCAGATAGACATCAATCCTTTTCAAGGATAGATTTTATACTAATATCAAATGATCTTTTCCCTAGGATGAAGACTACAAAGATTTTTCCAAGAACTCTGACTGACCATAGCCCTGTATGGGTAGAAATAGATTATTCTAATGGACCAAAGAGGTCCTGGAGAGTTAATGAAAATTTGTTTAGGTATGGGGAAAATATTAAAGAATGTAAGAAATATTTGAAAGAATATTTTATTATGAATATGCAAAAGGGTACCTCAATGGAAATGGTATGGGATGCTAGTAAGGCTTACATGCGGGGTGTCCTAATCTATATGAATAATAAATTCAGAAAAAAACAAGGGGAAAAAAGAAGGGTGTTGGAAGAGCAAATTAAGGAAAAAGAACAGCTTTTGATAAAAAACCCAAGGGATATTAAAGTTAAAGAGGTTATTAATTTGCTGAAAGAACAATTTAAAATGTTGATAGCAGATCAAACGGCAACTAATTTACAATATGCTAAATATAATACATTTTGTAATGCTAACAAGCCTGGAAGATGGATGGCTTATATGCTTAGAAAGAAACAAACTCAGAGAACAATTGAAAAAATTAAATACAAGGGAAAGGAGGTCTTTCAGCAAGAATTAATTAAGAAGTCATTTACAGAATATTATTCAGAATTATATAAGGCAGACAACTGAAAAATAATGTAAGACATATTGTTAATGTATTGGAATATTTGGAAAGGAACAACCAGGTCCCTGCAGGCATAATTTTCTTAGATGCGGAAAAAGCATTTGATCGGCTTAACTGGAAGTTTTTATTAAAACTAATTGATAGAATGCAGTTTGGTGACACTTTTATACAATCAATAAATGCTATATATCAGAAACAAACAGCGCAAATAATAGTTAATGGAGGCGTAACTGATAATTTTTTAATAGAAAAAGGTACACGGCAAGGATGCCCTTTGTCTCCATTATTATTTATTTTATCACTGGAAATTTTGTTGAACAATATTAGAGACACAGAAGAAATAAAAGGAATACAGATTAGAAATCATGAATATAAGCTGCGTGCATTTGCAGATGACCTGGTTGTTACCTTAACTCAACCGTTACAATCGGTTAGAATTTTAATGGATATTATCAAAGAGTATGGACTAATCTCTGGCTTTAAAATAAATGCAGCCAAAACAAAGATAATAGCTAAAAATATGACTCTTAAACAAAAACAAGAAATGGAAAAGCAAACAGGATTTGAAGTAGTTAAAAAGGTCAAGTATTTAGGCATAAATATCCTGACAAACAACTCTAAATTATATCACCATAATTATGAATTATTGTGGCAAAAGATGCAATTAGAGATTCAAAATTGGAGTAAGTTACAATTGTCATTGTTAGGAAGAATAGCTGCCATAAAAATGAATCTCTTACCAAGGTTTTTGTTCCTTTTTCAAACAATACCAATACTTAAAACTGATAAAATACTTAAAGAATGGCAAAAAGGTATAAATAAGTTTGTATGGGCAGGGAAAAAACCTCGAGTTAAACAGAAAATAATGCAAGATGTCCGAGAAAGAGGTGGACTCAAGGTGCCTAATTTGGGGCTCTATTATGAGGCAGCTGCTTTATCATTACTTTGTGATTGGATTAATTTAACAGAGGACAGGATATTAAATGTTGAAGGGTATGGCCTGGTTTTTGGCTGGCATGCATACTTATTGTATGATAAAAAGGTAGACAATATTTTTAAGAGTCATATATTGAGAAGTTCCTTGTTACGTGTATGGAAGAAGTATAGTTATAAATTAAATGATAAAATACCAATTTGGGCAATACCCAGACATGCGATTGAAAATATAAATACAGAACAAAAGCAAGATGGGATTTCATATAAACAACTCTTGGAGAAGGTAGGACAGGGGTTTCAGTTGAAAAATATACAACAATTAAAAGATCAAGGAATAATTAAGACCTGGTTTCAATATGGCCAGCTACAGGCCAGATGGAAGGAAGACCAAAAAAAGGGTATTTTACAATGTGAAGAGAATTTGATTAAGCAAATAAGAGATCAGAGCCGAATGCACATAAAAAGGTTATATAGCGCACTATTGGAAATAGATTCAGAGACAGAATTAGTTAAGGATTGTATGATAAAATGGGCACAAAATGTAGGAGAAATAATAACGTTAGAAACATGGGAAAACATATGGGTCAGAAATGTAAAATTTACGCAGGCTCAAAATTTAAGAGAAAATTTTTACAAAATGTTTTATAGATGGCATTTGGACCCTAAGAAATTAGCCTGTATGTACCCAAATATCCAGCCCAAATGTTGGAGATGTGGATATCAAGATGCTACGTATTTTCACATATGGTGGTCATGTAAAAGTATTAAGGCGTTTTGGATAAGAATTTGGTGGATAATTCAAAATATATTAAAGAAAAAGATTAAATTTACGCCACAATTTTTTTTGTTAGGTATTATAACAGATTGTACTGGATTAGAAATTAAACTGATTTTAAATTTAATAACAGCGGCAAGACTACTTGTGGCACAGTACTGGAAGAAACAAGAATTACCTTCGATTCAGGAATGGACATTAAAGGTTGTGCATTTGGCAGAAATGGCGAAAATCTCCGCATATCTTAAGGACTTTTCGAATGAAAGATATTTAAAGGAATGGAGAAGATGGATAGACTATATTCAAAATAAATATCAAAATAAGAGTTTTCAGTTAGCTTATGAATGATATATGTAGTAGAGATAGTCATATTATTTTAGTTATTTTTTATTTTTTTATTTTATTTTATTTTTTTTTATTATTTTTTCTTACCAGAAGTTAAAGATCAAGGTTATTAAT